>JAADXL010000429.1:0-27336 GCA_023337755.1 Pythium aristosporum | reverse complement strand
AGGACAAGGATCACGAGGAGGAGCAAGATGAGGAACACAAGGAGGGGGAAGACGAGGAACACGGCGGGGACGAGCACGAGGAACATGATGAGGACGAGGGTCAGGAACACGAGGAGGACGAGGGACACGACGAAGATGACGACGAGGACGAGGGACACGATGAGGATGACGACGACGAACGATCGACACCCCCGCCCACATTGGGTCGAGTGGAGAGAAGGAGGTGGCAGCAGTTTGTGATCGGCGTTGACTTCGAACGCGCCAATCAGTGGAAAAGGGAGCACCAACAGTTCACCAGAGCGTACTTCGTTCGACAGGCGGAAGCCGACCACGTCGCAGACGGCATCCCTTTTTTCGAACTACCAGATGAAGAGCCCGCCGCCCTCGCGTTGGCGCGCGCGTATTTCTCGCTGTGGCATCTTTTCGCGTCGGTGCACTTCAACGCATTGTTGATACGGTAGCCATTTGTAGGCTCCTCGAATCCGGTTTGCTTCTCGAGATGCCGATTTCGTCGTGCTCCGCAAGAAAAGCCAATATGACTGGAGTCAATTTTAGAGGCATCTTCGCCTTGCACGGCATAGCTCCACGAGGCTCGCTGTTGACGAGGACTTCGTACATCCGCTGGCGGTGCAGTTGAGCGTCTTCCACATCACGGAGAAGGTCCCGAAATCGGTGCACGTCGGATTCTTGCACGCGAGGTATCGCTCTACGAGAACCTGGGGAGCACAGCATCTTGAGCACCGCAAAAAAAAGACCGCGTGTTCTTTATGAGTGAGTGGGGCATCTCAGCCGCGCGGTATCATTTGAACTCATTCTCCGTGACGAGTGTAGCGATGCTGTACCAGAGCATATTGCTTCCTTCGATGGCGTCAATTCGTGGACTGCCGTGCGACAAATCTCGGTCGGAAATCCTGAAGATCGGACCGCTCTGAACGAAGAAATTGGTGGGTGCGGCAATAGTGTTCTTCAAGTCCACAGTTGGCAATAAGGCTCCCGAGTACGTTTGTCTTCGTCTGCCATGAACTACGCAACGGGCAGCTCCCCAAGCGAGCATATCGTATCACAGGAAAATCAGAGAACCCACGGGTGGAAGCGCAATGGAGAGCGCGTCGGACGAGAAGCTGGACTATGAGAGTGACGGGTCTGGTATCGATGGGGACAGCAGTGACGGGAGCGATAGCACATATGGTAGTGATGCGAGCAGCACCGACGAGCGTGAAGCGTTGAGGTACATTGTTAGTGAGCTCATCCAATACGATCCATATTGTCGCAAGTGCTTGGTTGGCAAAGCAGCCGCCATTGAGGAGTTCGTTTGCACGTACAACCACTTCACGCCAGCGTAAAACGCGTGTCCATCATTACAGCGCTCGCAGTTCTGCAGCGTGCCGATGGTGCACAGCCGACTCGGTCGCGTTCGCAAGGTATGGAAGCGGTTCATATACTACTTGCCTTTCGTTGGTCCAGTTTGTAAGGGAACATTTCAGAAGTGCTTCAACGTCTCCAGATCGACTACCACGCACTACAAGGCTAAGATCGTACGCGTCCAGCCCGTCACACACTAGAGAACAATGCGCACTAGAACAGGAGGACGAGGATGTGGGGGTCGCTCAATCAGATAACATTCTTTCAGCTCAATATCGCCATGCCATGCTCGATCGCTCTCTGTGAGTTATAGAGTGCGATGACAGATACCATGCTGCCGTTAGCGCAGGAGATGTGGTCCTCAACGCTACAGGTCTTTGTTACCTGTGTATATCAATGATCCTTATCGCCAAAGCTAGCTTGCTATTGTGATTGGTTCAAACAGCATGTACTATGAGGTTTTGATTGGTGAACATAGTGTAGATGTTGCATTTTCCGCTTGTCCGAAATTCTTGATTTTGGACAAGGTGACGTCCGGAATCCTGTATTATGGATAGACGCGTGGCGCTTGCTGCACTAACGCGCTCCGTCGTGCACAAGGCCTAACACATTTCCCAACTCGCCATTTCTTAACTTGCCATCTTCCAAATCGCCATGCTCGACCGCTTCATTACCAACGGCTAAGTTTTATTCACCCAACTCATCACGTGCGCCGACGCGGCCGCCATAGCCTAGACCCTTCGCGGACTTGACAGGTGGGCACCGCTATTCGGTCCCGGTGGATCGGCCCGAAGAACATGGACCCTAACAGAGGCTAACGTCGCGCTCTCGACGACATTGCGGAGGCCTTGCATAATCTCTTCCGGCCGCACTGGTTGGCCTTTTTTCCAGCGTCGGAGGCGAATGATTGGATGGCCATCAGGTCATTCCCGGGAGGTGTCAAGCAGCAACCGCACACGGATTTCACCTTTCCGCTTCGGTTTCCCCATCAGGACCACGCCAGTATGCCAGATGGCATGATTGTGGCGCTCGATCCACGAACCTATCTGTGTGGAATCCGCTTTGTGCTGACCGATGGATGTCAGCGACCGTCGGATGCAAGCGTCAGTTCGGATGACTTCCGGTTAGTCAATGTGGCCGCGCTAACCCCGCCTCGAGCGAGATGGACCGTCTTACATCAGGAGGAGTCGGAAGAGGCCTCGGATCGTGCGAGCGCTGCCGATTACAACGATGAAGATCTCTGGGGATCCGACTAAGGTTGGTAGCAGCTGAAAGCTGTATTTCGTTTGTTCTTCATTACGTCCGATTGAAGGGTTCTATATGAAAAGCGCAGAGATCAATTAGTTATTAATAAATATGGCAGCCTCCCACGATACTCTACTTACATAGTAGCCGCCCGGTACATCCGTCTGGCCAACTTGTATTTCCTCTTCTTTCGCGCGAGACGCGCGGTGTGTGAGCTAGTCGATGCATAATGAGATAAAATGGCAGCATGCAGCTGGACGCGTACGTATAATTGCAGTCGCGCAGAGTCGATCAACGATATGCTACTTACATAGTAGTAACTCCGTGTGTGGATCTTGCCGAGTTGTATCTCCTCTTAGCGCGATTCATATTTCCCATATACTACATACCGTATTCTATATGTTAACCCTTTCGTTGCCGAAAGGTAGTATAATGACTGCTTCATGAACAAAAATGGATAAATAGAGGTTTTGATGTCCGATAAGAGGCTCCATTACCTTTATATTGTTATTGGCTAACCAAACCTTATCCCAAAAAGTATTAACGGAAATGGCCTTAATTGACCCCATATGTCAATTGACACTGGGCGCTTTAGCCAATCAGATGATTCGGATCAGAATATGAGCGACCTCTTATAATATATTCACAGATGTACTGTTTGTCTCATTATAGTGACTACTGTAGTATAACCAAATACAAGTAGCTGAAAATAAATACATAATTGAACTATTTTGAAGACTTAATAGATTATTGACTGTTTGAGGAAGATGTTTTCACAAAACACGGTTCTGTCAATAAACATATAGAATACGGTAGACGCACAATGTGATGGTAAGTCGATGCACAGTACGACAAAATGGCAGCATGCCGCTGTGCTAGAACGCACTTTTGCAGTCCCGCGGAGCCGATTAATGTGCGGCTGCACGACTGAGATTCCTCTTTTACGCTATTCAGTTTGTTGCCCACACATAGATACAATTCGTGGTGGGTTAGTCAGTTCGCTAGCAGCAAAATGGCAACAACTCGGCGTGTTCTTACGCACCCTGCACAGTCGCTGATACTGATGGGTATTGAGTGATGGGTGGGTGTGGGTGGAGGACTCGGCGGGAAAGCGAGTTGAGGTATCTTCACGCGACTCTGCACGCCAACGCATCACTGTCGCGTCGGAGCTTTGCCGCGTTCCTTGTTCCCCCACTCTCCGATATTATTTCGCGCCTGTGAGCGGACAGCGCCAACAGGCAGGCCTTCCTCTACTGTGTACGTACTGTACTGTACCGACGGTTCCCCCTTAGGGTTAGTTTTTGTGTGTGTTGGGCACCATTCTCTGTGTGTGTTCCACCCTAAATCACGTGTATTGGGAAGCTTTCGTCGTCCCAATAGCCTGTCGTAGGTGTCCATCCTTCTCTGCTTGTTCTTGAGTGTTGAGAGAGATATCGGCAGGGAGATCAGCAAAACACGACTTGGCTTTGTAGGTCAGCCGGTTACGTAAGTTGATGGTACTAATCACGGTTTACTTTCTGGTAGGTTATACGACTCAAGTGTATTGCAAACACATTCGCCGCGAGGAGAAAGGCGTCCACGGTGAATAACCCTTCATCACTCGCGCGGTGTCGCTCCTCAGACTTGAGATCGTGCGAGTGAGCGTAGCTGGAGTACAAATAGCGAGTAGATGGCTTTACTGACCTCAGTGAGCTCGTCCAGTATCCACTCTGATTCAGCGTCGGTGACTAGCAACTGGGCCACCATACACATGAGCCGACGTCCACAGCAAAGTTCCTCACTGGGTGGTCAGTAGGCGACGGTTCTGGAGGCACGATCACGTCGACGCCAGCGTTTGTACGGAAGCAGGTCTCATGCTCAACATGAGCATGGTAGTCTTGGCAGAAAACCAAACGCCAGTATGAGTACTCAGTTGGATGCATCCTGACACCAGTTTCTCACCGTCAACTGTCAACAGAATTACCTCTTCGTGAGCCGCTTGCGCGGCAGATTCCTGCCTCATTGCACCTCGAGTCGCTTGAAAGGTCTTGGTACGCTGCGGGCTCGAGCAGGTCTAGGTGGGGACGCGACGAAGTCTTCACTCGGTACTGCGCATCGTATAGCCGGGACTATTCCACGTCGTAGGAGCTTACTGTAGAAAGAAAAAAGGCGGTGCTGTGACAAAATAGCGCAAGACACGATGAAGGTGTGAACTGAATGGAGAGGATATCTGGCGACAGGGGATGGGGGGAGGGGGGGAGCGTTGTGGCCGATGATCGTTGATTTATTGAGAGTGCAGGAGACCAAAGATAATACTGCTACCGAACTTATGCTTTCTTTGAAACTACGCCTCCCCTCAGCCTTGGGCGGGCAAGTAATTATTTACTGTATTTCCTCCTACTATGCCCCCACCATAAAGTACCGCAATATTGCCCTAGCTTTAGAACCTATCCGTGCACTGCCCCTTACCCAAAATAATACACCAGGGCTGATTTGCACCGCCTTCCCGTGAGACCTGGATTGCTGATAAGGCCAACGACGAGCCTGTACATGGAGAGGATGGTAAGGAGTTCCTCGATTTTAGGCTGGAGTAACTCTCTAATATGAATTAATCGCTTGTTCAGGCCATATTCCTTGGACAAAAACGGAAGCCAGCAACTGCAGTGACCAATACCCAAATTATTATCCCACCCTAGATTAGTGCCCAACCTGGGGGTAGGAGGAAATACAGTACTTTGACTAATACCGTTGGTACTAGAGATGAGCCAGCAGGTCTTGATCTGCTGGAATTTGCGGCCAACATAAATGCCACAATAAATACTTCGCGGGCATAGCGACAGAGCCATCAATATAGTTGCTCGTGAGTGTCAATCTAAATGGTCAGATTGATGTAATCTGATATTAATTTCAAAAGTTGCCCCCCGGTAGCCATGCTTTCCGTGGGTTGAATTTATGGGTTGTGCATCGTTAGTGGGTTTTATGATGGGTCTCCTTTTCTTCTCGACCGAACCCGTGCTAAAAAACCCGGCCCATATTTTTTTTTTTTGTGGGTTTGTGACCCGTGGCCAGAACCGGCGATTTCGGGTTCGACCCCTCTCGCGCCAAAACGTCAGTCCATAATACCAGCGGCCGGAGAGGAGCCGACTCTGTGGAGGTTCGAGTAACCGATCGCGAGCCCGCCCGCCGCGAGAGCCACGCCCTCGGTATCGCACGACTCGACGAGGACCGAGTGGAGCGTCGGCGGAGAGGAGAGGACGTCGAGCAGCTTGAGCAGAGGAGGCTCTGGGGTTTTGCAGCGAGACAATCAAGAACGCGCGTAGCTCACATTCGCCCTCCGCCGGTCCTCTCCGTGCTATAGCGGAGCGGACCAACACCATTAGAAGAAGACTCAAGTGCAGATCAATACAAGAGGATACGAGGAGCAGACCATGGATCCAGAACAGATTGCTCGCTACAAGGCGGAGTATTATGGTGCGGAGACGTGGACGGCAACGGGGATGTGGGGCGGACTGGGGATGTGGTGCTCATGGCATTTTGTGGTGGTTATCTGATGCATGCATGTAGAGGCCCTCGAGGAGAACCCGTCGCTGCGTGAGCTCTTGAACCAGCACGGCGGGCTCGTGCTCGCTCGAGTCGGGAGCCATCCGCCATGGCCTGCGCGGGTGAGTTCCAGAGCCGTTCCCGATGAAGGACTTCTCGCTCTCATCTCCCGATGAAACTCTAATGTTCTCTCTTTCCGTCTTTCTCACAGTTTAGCGAGGCGGGGGAGTTTGCCAAGATGTCTCGGTACCGCACCAAGAAGGGCCAGCTTTGTGTCTACTTTTTCGGTACCCGCAACTAGTACGTACTCCTAAGGGAGGGAGGCACGAGCAGACCGCAGTGGCAGTTGTGCTCTTGCTCTCCTCGTGCACAATGTTCTCGTGGGTTGTGCTCCTCTAACACTCGCTCTGTGCGAATCGCATAGTGGCTGGGTGCACCGCACCAACATTATGCCGTTCTCGGACGACTACACGGCCGTTAGGGCCTCCAAGAAGTACAGTCCACACATGATCCAGCGCGCCATTGAGGCTCTCCAAGAAGCCAAGGTGATTCGAGAGGACACGGACGCCCACCACCGCCGGTTCTTTGATCGACTGTACGTCTCACATAGGGGGGAGAACAAGAGGAGATGGGCGGAGAACAGAAAACTGACAGATTGTCTATTTGTGACATTATGTGCCTGCAGCATGGAGCGAAGGGGTGAGCCCGTGGATATGCCGTGCGAGATCTGCAATCGCGTGGACGACCATTTCTCCATGCTCATTCTCTGCGACGGCGTCGGCTGCAAGCGTGAGTTCCACATGAACTGTCTCTCACCACCGCTCGATCATGTCCCCCCCGGGGACTGGTACTGCCCCGAGTGCGTACGCGATCTTTCCAAGCAGCGCCACCTCCCCAAGCCGGAGAACAAGGCAGCCGACGACTATTGGACTGCGGCGGGTCGCGACGGAGGAGCAGGGGACGACGGAAGGGTTTCGCGGGACGACGGTTACGCAAATTCCTCGACGTCGGCGCCTCCCCACGCTGCTGTAGTTGTCTCGACGGACGCGAAAAAGGCCAAAAAAGACAAGGTGAAGATTGCCAAAGACGGCTCGCTGAAACGCAAACTGCCTGCCGCACCAAAGTCCAAAAGTGACATTGTGGCCGATGTCTCGCCCGCCAATACGAAGAAACCAAAGGCCGCTGCCGCGCCACGTAGCAGCAGCAAACCCGTCGAGTCTTCACCGCCCAAGCCCAGCTCTCGCCCTAGCACGCCCGTCCAGTACACGAAGAAGGCCATGGAGTTGTCGATGCTCATGAATGCGGCCGACGATGACGACGAAGTGAACGAGCATCCGTCCGAAGAGAGATGCCTCATTTGTGGGTATGGAGGTGAGCTCGTGGTATGCGAGTTTTATGGGTGCACCAAAGTCTACCACCAGTACTGCCTCGGGTCGTTCCCGTTCCCAAAGGACGAAGAGACGACGTGGTACTGCCCGCGCCACATTTGTGCAATCTCTGGCGAGCGAGAATATGTCCATGAGTCGGACGGATTCAATAAGTCGCCGCGAAAGTACCACGTCAAACGGCAGCTCTGGAAGTGCGCCGGCTGCCCACTCGCGATCGCCGATACTGCATTACCACCGGTGAGTTCCTATCCTATCTTGTCTTCCTTACCGTCCACGATTCGTGAAAATTGACCACATGATATTTTCGTGTTTTGCAGATCCCAAAGAGCTACATTCTTTCGCGGTCCAATCGCACATTTACATGTATGCACTGCTCATCGGCGGCCCCAGTCAAGGTCGCGCTCGCCAAGCGCATCGAGCGGATATGGTCCATGCTCGCGACCAACAGCCAAGGAATGCCCTTTTGCGGTCCGCTGCTGCCTGGCGTGGAGCTGCCCAAGTCGCGCAAAGAGAGTAGCAAGTACTATCTCTTCAAAGTGCTCGCCAAGATTCGCCGCTTAGAGTACGACGACTCGGCGTCCTTTGCCCGTGACATCAACAATGTGGTGAAAGAGGCGCTCGAGACGATCGCAAGCCGATCAGTCCCGCTGGTCGAGGCGGCCAAGACACTGAAGACGATTTGCGACGAGCAAATGTCGATCCATCGCCCCAAGCTCGACTCGCTCGATTCCAAAATCTCGGGACTCAAGGCACTGAGCAAGTCGAAAAAGGCGCTCGAAGAAGCTTTCGTGAATTCGGCCAATGGCGATAAGCGGCGATGGCCGCTGAAGTGGAGAGAAGAGTGTGGGCCGTTTGACGACCGCTATTACCCGCGCGTGGAAGCGCGGTCGCTTAGCGAGTGGACGGCGTTCATTACGTCAGCAGGCTTGTACGTGGGCATCGATGACGTTGACGACTTTCGTGGACATCATGAGGATGACTTGGACCAGGAGGAGAGTGATTTCGGCGCGGACGACGTCGTGGCGTTCAATGGGAACCGACTCTCAGACGATGAGGACATGCAGCGTGATACGATGATAGCCGCTGGGTCCACCCGAGCGGAACCGCAGAGCTTTCCAGGACTCTCGCTTTCCGAGGGCACGGACGTCATGCTCGCGCTGACACAGTTGTCGCGCAGCACGCAGGACGGCCCAAAGAAGCTCGGCGCGTGGCCCGAGAGCGAGTTCGAAGACATCGAAGGCCGCGACTTTTTCCTGTCGCCGTCGATTAGCGAGATGCAGCAAATGTTTGACCAGCAGTCGGTCTTGCTGCGGCGTGCGCTCGAGTCGCACTCGGCGTTGCAAAAGGCGTGGCTCGTGAGCAAACAGAGAATGCTCGGTCTGGGGGGCGACGACAGCGGCTTTTCGGTCGGCGAAGGACGACTAGCGGCCGAGCTGCGGCTGGCCAACAAGGTACGCAGCGCATCCGTCTGAAGCCTTTCACTCGGTCTCTTTTTATCTGACAGCGGTATTGGTGTTTGTGTAGAATCTGCGTGCTCGATTGCGGAACAAGGACAAGCTCGTGGACGAACTGACGAGCGAGCAGTCCAAGCTTCGCACTGACGTCCAGGCATTGCAGAACCAACTCGCCGAGGCCAAGGTGAGTGATGATGCGATACCTCTTTCCCTGTATCGTGGACTTTGTGGACAAGTAGGTGACGCGGTTTATCTGGTGGTAGGAACGAGCTGCAGCACTCGAGCGGGCGTCGAAAGCCACGTCACGGGAGGAGGACAATGGCGTGTCGGACGGCGCCGACGACGAAAGCACAGGCAGCGCGGACCCGGATCGCAAGAGTCCGCGCAACCCGATCAAGTCCAGCAAGGGAACCGCGAAGACCAAGCCGATCGCCAAGGTCCCACAAAAGGTCACCAAGAAGCCAGCGGCTGAGCGATCAAAATAGGCCATCACAGTTATACAGAGATGGAGATATAGTGAAGGAAGCTGAGCAACGACGGTGTTCGCGCTTGAAGGCAAAGCCCGATGATGATGATGATGATGAGAAAAGACATGTGCGTGCTTGGTTGAAAGAAACGGGGATGAATAGAATATTACACAAGCCACACAGAGAGCAGGCGCGTGGGAGAGCAGCGAGAAGACCCTATCTATCCAGCGCGTCTCGCCGTGCTTCACAACCTCGCTAACCGTACAAGACACGTCTCTACGGCTCCATCTCCATGTCTCCTTCAGCGTCCGGGCCGTCTTGGTCCTTGGCGGCCTCCATCTTGTCGATGTCGTCCTGCGTGATGAGCCCGCTCTTGAGCAGCTTGGCCTTTTCGGCCTCGACGAAAATCCGTCTCCGCTTGGCGTCCTTTTGCTGCTTCTTCTTGGACGCGCGCGGCTTGCGCAGCACGCGGACCGCTCCCGTGTCGAGCGAGTGGACTTTCTTCATGTTGCGCACGACGGCGCGCTTCTTCTTGTGGAGCTTGAACTTCTTCTTGTTGATCGTGCTGGACGACTGACCGTTTGCGCCGGCGACCATGGTGTTCTGGTGGGTAGTAGTAGTAGTAGAGAGAGAAGAAGAGGAAGACGGAGAGGGCGCGATCTCGCGAGGGCTCGGAAATGCGGGTGTGTCGGTTGGACGCAGCGCGAGGAGCTCTTCCAGCTGCCAACCAAAAGTTTGACCAGCAAAGGTTACACTATACCCGTGTAACCATGTGCTCGTACTTAACGGAGATTAGTACAGTAAGATGATGCAAAATGGAGGAGACACGGCCGCCAGGTTCCAACGCACTGCCAAGCAACTTTCTGCGTCTATGAGATACTAGTATTTGTTGGCGTGGGTTCTCTTCTTCTTCTGGGTGACGAATGTAGTGTGTGGCGGATGTACATCCATGACTGTGGGGTTCGTGGTCTGGGGGTGTGCTTCAGAAGACGAGGCTCTTGTCGGACGACGTGATGGTGAGATTCCACATGTCCGACTCGTAAATCTCGGGATCCGTGAGCGGCATCAGCAGCCGCGAAAACATGTAAATGCCCACGAGGTAGCACCCCAGAATGACTACAGAGATCATGCACGTTGGTTAGATCAGTAGGAACCAAGAGAGAAGGGTCTGGACGCGACTGTACCTATTCTGAACTGATGCAACGAGCTGTCTGGGCTGAAGAACGAGAGATCCGGGAAGCCCATGACGTTGCAAAACACGTGCACGAGAAAGATCGAGATAAAGTGGCCTATAAGTCCAGAGCATAGAGTGAGAGGAGAGTGAGAACTCAAAGACACCACCATGATAGGAGCGGTTGATGAGGAGAGACGATACCCGTTCGCAGGTACAGGAAGGTGGCGTACGCGCCAAACAACGACGTGTACATCAACTGGAAGCCTGCAAGCAGAGCGACAAAAGATACCGAAGTGTTAGGATACGATACGATACAGATGCGACCACAGAAGTACGATGGGAACGCACCAACAATGAGCAGCGCGTCCTTGATGGATCGTCCGCTCTTGAGGTGCTCGACAAAGTGGTGCAAGTGGGCTGCAACACGAATACATTGAGTCAGGATGGTCAATGAGGCCCTCTGCAACTTACACATGGAGAGCAAAACGCACCAACACCAAACGTGAGTGGGCTGCCGAGAATGATCTGCTTGGCGTTGAACTCGGCGCACACGAGCAGAGGCACCATGCAACTTCGGAACACAAACTCTTCGGTGAGGGGGCCCTGATAGATATACAGTAGAACGGGTCAGTTCGGAACTCCCCATGCTTCCCTGGTTCCGCAATATGGAACCAAAACGCACCAGGACGTAGTTGCGAAGGGACGGCAGCCTTTCCCGCGTGACGGCATAGTAGAGCGCCGAGTTCTTGATCGCAAAGCGCAGTCCATCGTGGTGGATCTGTCGCGAGAGGCTCAGTACCCGCAGACCGTTCGCCAACAGCGACCCGGCAAAGAGCACGGCCGTGATCGCGAGCGGGATCACAATCGCAGCCACGAGGCCCTCGGCGCGGATGCCCAGCCACTCAGCAAACGATATCGAGTTTTCATCCTAATCGAAGAGACCCACATGAGCCACAGTCCGTCAGACGCAGGCAGCAGAGAAAGCAAGACAAGGGGATGAACGTACAAACTCGTAGAACATGGCCAACACGAACGGGCATAACGCGCAAAAGATGCAGATCAGCAGGAACCGCGCGAGGATCTATGATTCCACCAAACCACCATCAGAATCCAACAGCACACCATCCCCGCCCTGTCTGAGGCAGCCTTACGTGGGTCGGGTGGTCGCGCGGCAGGCGGCGCACGTTGCTGGGCAGCGTGTAGAGCACGCCGACGTACGCCGCGGCCATGCAGAGACAGACAATGACGGCGGATGATGCATCGATATTGAAGCGCATGGTGAGCAGCTCGTGGGACGTGAGGCGGGAGTAGCGCGGCTCCAGCACCACCTCCTCCAGGCGGACAGAGGCCATGCGAGGGGGGCGGGACAGGAAGTGGCGCGCGGCGGTCTCCAGTTCGATTGCACCGACCCGCGCGAGAGCCCGTCGCAGTCCGGTGTCTCCACGTAAGTTGGTGCGGGAGGAACCCGAATTGGGGGCGCCAATACGAACATAACGGTCCGAAAAGCGAGGTAGACGACCTGTGTTAAAAAAGACCAATCATCATGAGCTGTGCCTGATGTGGGATCATATGATTGGATGAAAATATTGGCTCTATAGCACTTGCGGAGACAGTAGTGGACATGTCACTAAAAAGGGGGAGTTTGGCTGTTGATAAGCTGGTCGTCCACAACCAAGGATAATTGACACGTAAAGAATCGAAGGTGCTGGCAAGATGAACTTTGCGGAGATTGAGGAGCCCATGCAGGACGAGGAGGTCGAGATTATCACGGCCGATGAGACCACCGAAGAGTACGCGATCGGTGACGCGCCTCCGCCAGGTGAGTCCTCTTGAGAACGACAGCACACGGTTGGAAAGAGATTCTCATCCGACGCGTTCTGTACCCACTCATTCATCAGAGGACGACGACGATGCGATGGGCGAAGAAGGCGCCAACACGGCTGCCGAAGGTGAAGGAGAGGACCGCGACGACTCGCTCATGGTACGCCATCTCGCGACGAGACGGTTGCAGTCGGATCGGGCCAACTGACGTACTTCTACATCACTGATCAGACGTTCAAGATCCACTCGGGTCCAGTGTACGCGCTCAAGGTGCACCCGCAGGACCCGCGCATTGTGATCACGGGCGGTGGCGACGATGTCGGCATCATCTGGAACCGCGAAGACGGATCGGTGATGCACCGCCTGGAGGGCCACACCGACTCGGTCGCGTCGGTGGCCTTTAGCTTCGACGGCAAGTACGCGGCGACCGGCGGCTACGACGGGCTCGTCAAAGTGTGGGATGTCGCCACTGGCGCGCTCGTCAAGAGCCTCGAAGGTCCGTCGCAAGAAGTCGAGTGGCTCACGTGGCACCAGAAGGGCAACGTCGTGCTCGCCGGCTCGGGTGACGCGACCGTGTGGATGTGGCTCGCGTCCGCAGGCGAGTGCATGCAAGTGTTTGCCGGCCACGAAGACGGCGTCACGTGTGGATCTTTCACGGGGTCCGGTAAGGTGCGTTGCAGCGTGTGATAAAGACTTGGATGTTGGGAGCGCCAAGGACTAATGGGCGTGCGCGCGATGATAGATGATCGTGACTGGCAGCACAGACCAGACAGTGCGGACGTGGAACCCCAAGACCGGCGAGTGCACGCACGTGTTCCGTGGGTACGATATCGCTCTCAATCATGCATGGATCGGAGATGCCTGGATTCTGACTGGGAGTCTGTGGGTGCGTTGTAGCCATGGCTTCTTTGAAGGCCCAGTGTGCTTTGTCGAGTGCCACCCATCCGTGAGTACAATCTACGAGACGGAATCGAGCATGAGCTGATGGAATTTGTATTGCCACAGCAACCGTTGGCGCTGTGTGGCTCGCAGGACGGCACAGCTCGACTTGTGCAGGTGCAGGGCAAGCGCGTCCTCGCGACGTTTCCCCACGAGGCGAGCACCGCCACGTCGAACGCGGGGGACCAAGCGACCGGAAACTCTGTCGAGTGGTATGTGCCACTGTTGGGAATACGGACTGGACTGTACTCGATGGAATTGCTTACATTACGATCATCGAATGTCTGTTCTTAGCGGCGGCTTCTGCGCGACGATGAACTGGGCCGCGACGGGTTGCCTGGGTGGCTCGTTGCGAATCTGGGATCTGGCAACGTACCAGGTACTACTACCTGTATTACTGTCCATCAGCTTCCCCTTTCTGCTTTTACTTATTTCTCTTTGGTCCAGTGCCGACATGTGTGCCAGCACCCGGCGGGTGTGACCAAGCTCATGTGGCACCCATCGCAGCCCATCGTGTACACGTGCACGGTGGAGGGATTGGTGTATGTCTGGGATGCGCGCAACGGCCAGCAGCTCCGCCTGTTTGCGGGCCACACGGACATGGTGCTCGACATGGCCTTCAGCACAGAACCAGGCAACGCCGTGCCCATTGGCCTTCTAACGGCTGGTGATGATGAGACCGTGCGGTTGTTCCCCGTGTCCGAGTAGGTGCATCTATCTGTAAACACGACCATCCCTTCCTCCTGCTAAGACCATGGATCATATCGACGTGATGCAATGGAAGAAAACTAAATGGAGCTCTACTAACTGAAGATAAAAGACTGGCCATCTCGAACGGAACGAATGAAAAAGACCCGAGTTTCTTACGCTTCGTACATGCTGCAACCAGACAAGACAGACAGAGTTAGTTTGCAGATCATTCCCACCAGTCGCACCAAGGCAAACGTACACTTCGTTCTGAAAACTCGAGCCGCTGGCCGCGGCGGCTGCGTGGGACTGAAACTTGAGCACTTCGTTCTTTCCAAAGTCGGACAGACAGCTGCGGAAGCTGCGGCCCACGGCCTTTTGGAGGTCTTCCTTGTTGGCGTTGCCCGTCCAGATCGCAATGCGGTCCTGCGGCTTGCGCACGCTCACGACGGCGCCGCAAATGTCGTCTTCGTCATGGAGCGACTCGCCAATGAGCGACAGCATGACGTGGAGCCAGCACTCGTCTAATCTCGCCTTCCGGGAGCGAGCGTTCGTGAAGATCCACTTGCCGCCCTTGGCGTTCACCGGGTCTTCCCACATCGGACGGATGCCCTCCTTGAACAAGTGGTAGTTGCTGCCCACCGAGAGCTTGGTCGGCGTCAAAATGTTGTTGTAGAGGCTGTCATCGTCCACCACTCGTCATCAGTATCCATCACTACGCAACGAGCAATCCCATGAAGCCAATACGCACCACCAAAAGTCCTCGACCGTGTCAAACGTGTAGATCTTCTTGAGGTTCTCCTCCCACGACTCGGCCGAATTGCGCTTCTTCGGGTTGTCGTACCACAGCGTCCAGCGGTGCTGCAGCGGGTGCTTCACCGACGGCACGGTCGGCGCAATTGTGGTCTCGGTCGCCTCGTTCTCCTCAATCTTCTCTTCCACCTTCTCGGCCACGGGCTGCTGCTCGTGCTGCGGCGTGGGCTCGGCACTCATGGTGATGGTTACGGTCGTGGGTCGGGTGGTGGCGGTGGGGACGTCGGGGACGCAGGCGAGCGGATGCGGTGCCGTCAATGCAGAAGAAGCTGTCGCTCGGAATGACACAAGAGGACTCTTTGGTTGGTTGGTTCTGTTGGTTTGTGTTGGTAGCGAAACAACATCCCTAAAGGAGCAACGACTTTCACCCCTGATTCAGCAACAACGTAACCCTGTGGAGAGAGAGTAACCGTGTTTTGGCAAGCGACGCAAAAAGTGAAACGGCTGGGCGAATCCGGTCGGTCGGATAGACTATGCTCTGATATGGTGGAGGCGGCCGGTCGTTCTATGTGGGTGCAATGTTGAAGCGACAAACAAACGAACTGACTCGCGCCAACAAATCGGGTGCACCGCAAACGCCAACAAACTGAAAAATCCAACGAAAACTGGGCCAACTTCCAACAATACTGGGCCAATATCCAACGAAACACTGGCCAACTTCCAACAAACCTCCACAGATCGCCAACGATAAATCCACTGGGAGGCAAGTATGGCGGGCGATTATGAGGAAAAGTATCTGTTGCTGCGCGATGAGAATTTGGCGCTCAAGAAGAAGAAGAACGAGCAAGAGGCCACGATCAAGCGGTGCGCCGCTGTCTGCGCTAGCGATCCGTGAGAGAGCGGCCAACTGACCGTGTCTGGATCAATTGATATGGCAGAATGTATACCAAGCTCGCCATGATCGAAGAGGCCATGAAGAAGAAGCGGCTCGATCAGGACAACAACCAGGATGACGCCGACGCCGCGTCGGCGCCCGGCGGAACGATCCCGAGCCGGCGCGATCTCGAGACGGAGAAGTTTGTGCAGGCGCTCAAGAGCGAGAACGCGCAGCTTCGGAAGAAGAACCAAGTGCTGATGGAGAAGAACCGCCAGTTGGAAGAGAAGATGCGGCAGCACCAACACAAGTACCACTCGAACCCCAAGGCGCCGTCTGCTAGCGCGACCAACGCCAGGCTCGTGGTTGCAAAGTCCACGCCCAGGGCACGCTCGGTTGCGGCACCGGCCCGGCGAGACGTGGTGGGGTACGCGGCCGACGGCGACACGCTCGAGACACAAGTGGACCGTGCACGGCGCGTGCACCGCGACCACGTCGCCGGCGATCTGGAGATGGCGCTCAAGACCCGACTCGTGGTCGCCGAGAAGCTCGTGCTGAAGCTGCAGCAGGAAAACGAGCAGCTACGGCGCAAGCCGTCGACATCGGTGGGTGCTCGCCGTCGAACGAGTGGCGGCAACAATAATGCGCAGAGTGACGACGATAGAGACTCGAGTGATCGGGAGCGAGCGGGTGGCGACATGGACCACGAGCAGCTGCGGCGGGAGCTGCGTGATCGCCACGCACAGGTCGCGATCCTGAACGCACGGTACGAGAACCTGGAGGCGACCGCAGCAGCTGAGCGGGAGATCCAGGAGCAGACCATCGAGCAGCTTGAGCACATGAACCGCCAGGTCCACAAGCTGCGCAGCCAGCTCCAGGACACGGCGCTGGAGAAGGAAGAGTTGGCGGTGCGGCTCGCACGAGCAGCGGACCTAGACAAAGAGATGGCCATGCTGCGCGACCAGAACAGCAAGCTCGAAGAGCGCATGACGTCGCTGTGTGAGAGCCCGTTCATCAACGACGCGTTCCAGCGGAAAGAGCGTATTGACAAGTTGTGCGACTTGGAAAAGCAGACACAAGAGCAAAAGACCAAGATCGCCACCATGACGGACGAGAGCCAGAAGCTCCACGTGCTCGTCAAGGAGCTGCAGAGCAATACCAAGCTCATGAAGCACGCGAAAGAAATGGTCGAGCAAGACATGGACAAGCTGCGGCAGCAACTGGTTGACGAGCGAAACGCACGCAGCCTTGCGGCAATCACGACAAACTTCCAGCCCATTGTTTCGGCCCAACCAGCCACTGGGACAAAGCCCACGAGTCCGAAACATGCCCCTCTCATTCTCACGACTAGCATAGCCGTTCAGCCGGACCGACGCGACGCGGCGTCGTCGCCGCTGAAAGGAGAGCAGCCAGCTCCTTTCTCGACCGGTGCCAGGTATGGTTGCATAGAAGAGCGTTGTGATACGATGGGACTCACGGGACGGAGCTTGACTGGACTTGGATGTGACCGACAGTGCAATCGTACCTATGGTCAGTCGCCGTTACCCGGACGCGGCTCTGTCCGGCGTCGTCTCGGCACCGCTTGGCGACTTGGAAGGTCCCGAGGGGAACAGCGTCAAGCACTTGCGCAATCGCATCCACGTGCTTCAGCTCGCCCACTTGAAGGCCGTTCAAGAGCTCGAGCGGTGTGAGAAAATGCTCCACGCGCAGACCAACATCAACCGCGAGCTCGCCCACGAGATCGAAGAGCTCACGGCGAAGAACGTCTCCAGCGCTGGCACGCTCCAGAAACGACTGCGGCAGCTGGAGCTCTCGATCGACGAAAAGCAGCAGCGCATTCAACTGCTCGAGGCACAGAATCGACAGCTTCGGTATGCGCGGGAGAAGCTGGCCAAAGCTCAAGAATCGACACCGAAGATCGCGGCGTTCGCAACGTCCAGTGATGAAGAAGACGACGACGATGACGGCGTCGCGTCGGTCACGGAATCGTTGCTGATGGCTGCGCGCGATCTATCACCGGGCGAGCAACTGCTCGAGATTTGGATTCTTGGTGCGGCGCTCGATCGATCCGTAGTCTCGGCGAATGGATCGACGTTTGTGTTATGCGACTTCTACGATTTCGAGTCCCAGTCCACGCCGCTGCTGGTGGGGCCGCGCCCCGAGTACAACTTCTCATCCATGTTTAAAGTCACCGTGGACGCGTTCTTCTTGCGGTACTTGGCGTCTGAGACGCTAGTGTTCGAGCTGCACCAGGCCATTCAAGGCGACTTTCGCCTGGTCGGACGAGGGAGCGTGCCGTTGTTCCCGCTGCTGCGGTCCAAGGGCGTGATCAAAGACCCCGCACTACCCATCAAGCTTGCGTTCGGGCCCGACCACGACACGGTCATCGGCACACTCAGTCTTGCGCTTCGCTTGGCCGCACCAATCTCAGAGATCTGGAAGCTCCACCTGCGGTCCTATCCGCAAGACATTCAGTTGGTGAGCAAGCATCGGCTCGGTGTTTCTTCCATGGATCCTACGGAGGCCTACGCGTTTGAAGACGGCTTTGAAGATGCTGGCATCAAGGCCGTGAATGAACTGCAGATCACAGTCTTTGCCTGTCGCGGACTGAGCTCGGGTGGGAAGAACAAGTCGAGTACGAAGCCGTCTTCCTACGTGCACTACCAGATTTTGGGCTTTCCCGATATGTTCACCAACATTGTGCCGTCGTCGTCGAGTCCCGAGTTCGATCTCCACGTGAGCAAGCAGTTCTTCACGCTCGAAGTGGATGCATGCCTGCTCCAGTTCTTCTCGAAATTCGAGCTTTGGTTTACGGTTTTTGACGACCAAGTCGACGTCCAAGACGATAGCACAACTGACGGTGCGATTGGACGGTGCGGGCTCTTGCTGGACGAGATCACGCGAGGCGAGAGTCTGCGTGGATGGTTCCCGCTACGGGACCGCCATGATCACGCAGCAGGCGAGATCTCGGTCCTCGTCGAGTGGAAGGATCAATTCCAAGTCGCGCAGCTCTTCTCGGCGACGCGACGAGCGGGCAGCTCGTTGTCTCAGGCCAAAGATCTCCACTCGCTCGACTATGACCAGCAGCACGCCATCATGCGGCTCTTTGCACCAGATATGGACGGCCGCGTCAGCTACCGCCAGTTCCTCACGTACGCACTGCCGCCCGAGTCGCTCGAGCTCGTGACGTCCAAGATCAAGGACCGGCTCGAGTACGCGATCGACACGGAGCAGTTGCAGTGTGCAGGCGACCTGTTTACCTCCTCAGCGAAGGATCCATCGTCGAGACTGGAGAACGAAGTGCTCAAAGAGATTTCCATTATCGAGCTCCAGAAACGGCTCGAGCGGATTGGGGTCTGCCTGAAGGATGACGAGCTCGAACTTCTCGAACAAGTCTTTTCCAGCCACTCTCCAAAAGAGGCTGAGATGCGCAAGATCCGTGTGCACTACCTGCTGCCCCACATGAACCCTCGCGTCACGTGCGCCGAGCGCTTGCTGCTCCACAAGATTCGCCACACTCTACGCGTGGCAACGCGGACAGGAAAGGACGCCACGACGCGTCTCGATTCGCCCAGCCAGCCGTTCGAACGGTACGATCCAGCTCTCTGTGGATTTGTGAGCCGTGCCGAGTTCAAGCGGTGTCTTGGCGTGCTGGGCTTTGAGCTGCTGGAGATTGACAGGGCGTACAAGGACTTTGTCGAGAAAGAAACGCGACAGTCGGCTGGAAATGTAGAACAACAAGAAGCCAAGCAGACTGATGGAGCAACTGCTGTGGATTTGGATGACGAAACCCTCTCCAAGGAAACCACGCCTCGATCAAACCCTGCTGCTGACCACGCACCACTCGTGCCCAAGCCAAAGGCAACGGCTGTCGCCACAATGGAGGATCCACGCACCGAGTTTGATCGACGCAAGCAAGTGTTTCTTGAGCGCATGAAGGCGGTCGCATCGTCGAGTGCGAAGAGCTCCGTTTACGAGCAGCTGGAAAGGCAAAAGGGGGACCGTCGCGTCCACGCGGAGCGAGCCAACATGACGAGCCGTGTGGAGCAGCAGCTCGCGCAGCTCCACGTACCGAAAGCTCTCCACCACGACGCAGCGCGGATCTTACAACGGCAGTTCCGCGGGTATCAGTCTCGCATGCGCCACGCAGCAGCAGCGACGTCCGCTGGCCCTGCCACAACGGTCCATATTGCACCAGGCAGTCTCGTGGAAATCGATGGACAGCTATCGCGAATGCTCAAGACCTGGACACGGGATGATCTCGACACGCTCAAATCCACGATGATCGAAACCATTGAGAAGGAGCTACCCGGCGCCAAGAAATCCCGTTTCGTCTCGCGCAAGCAGCTAGGGTTTGTATTGTCCAAAATTCCTCGCATCGCATTCGAACCGGACTTACTGCAGCAGCTCACGCGGCATTTCACGGTCGCATCAAAAGACGGAAACATCGCGTACCGTGCGCTCGTACATTTCGTGTGCTCGGTGGAAACGGAGCCACAGCACCACGAGCGACCCCTGTTTCCACTGGTAAAGACTCTTGGCAAGATGTACGTGGACGTGAGCCATGCCCACCAGACCTTTCTCCACGTGGGGGACGTGCATGCCACGGGCCGCATGTCGGTCAAGAAATTTCACGAGGCGCTCGAGCGCGCGGGACTACGGTTCCCGCCCAAAGAGCTGCATGTGCTCACGGTGCTTCTCTCGGACATTAAGGGCATTGACGTGCTGTACGTGCCGTTGCTCAAGCTGCTACGGGACTCTCCTGTCGCCGTGGAGATGCGCCGTGTAGTCTCACGGTGTACGCGCTTCGGCATCGCCAGACTCCGCGAAGCGTTACTGAAGCGTGCCAGTTCGGACGACGGACAGATCACGCGCGAGCAGCTCCACAGCGTACTCATGCAGGAGAACGCAGAGGTCGTTCATTTCGAACCCAACGACTCGTATGTGCTGGTGGAGATGACGACGCCGCAACGCGACCGCGCCGGCGCGACCACGATCGCGATCGACACGCTTGTGGTCACGCTGGAGCGTCTCGAAGCCGGTGAGCCACTGAGCGACGACGTGCTCAGTGGGTATAAGCTGCCGCAGCTGCAACGGCTCGCCATGAGTGCGCGGTCACTGCTATGTCCACCGTACGCGGCCATGAGTGAAGCGTTTGAGCGGTTCGACTGGAAAGAAACGGGCCTCGTCTCGCTGGCCGCGTTTGCGGCGGTCGTGCCTCGCATTGGATTGACGCTCTTCACAGCCCAGCAAACCGACATGCTCGCCAAGCACTTTGGCGCTAAGCTCCACGGCACGTTCGGGATCAACTACCGTCAGTTCCTGGACTGGACCACGCCCAGCACTGCGACGACGCTCGACGTGGAGACCATTGAGAAGAAGCTGCGTCGCTGGGTCTCAGACCAGGCGAGCGAGACCCAGCCGATCGCCCACATTCTCATGAAATGGCGGGATGCGTTTGCGCGACTTGACAAGCTCAGCACGGGAGTTCTCCAACGCGCCGAGTTCGCGACCGTTTGTATGGACTCGCTGCAGCTCCCGCTGGCGACAGACGAGCTGCGCACCGTCTTATTCAGCTACGATCGGAATATGGACGACCGTGTGGACTACGGGGCCTTTGCGCAGCTCAACTGGAACGAGACGAGTCGGCAAGCTCAGAATAAAAGCAAACAGGTCCAGTTTGAGGGGGACTCGCCCTCTCTACCGGATGTCCTCTCGCGGCTCCACAAGGCATTGCACACGAGCCATGTCACGGTGGAGGATGTCGCGAGAGTACTGGCGACAACGGTGAGAGGAGAAGACGGCCACGACTCGGTGGACGTGACCCAGTATCTGGTCTGCCTGAAACAACTCGGCGTGCAAGTGCCGACAGCCGACGCATCGGCCATTTTCAGAGCCCATGCCGATGCGGACAACAGACTGCGCCTTGTGGGTTTCATGCAGTCAGCGTTGGGTCTTCCATCTCGTAAATCCTTACGCAAAGGCGACAGCGAGAGCTCGCTCTCACGGGACGACGAGCACCGCCTGCGGACGGCCGTGGCGTCGGCGCTCAAGTACTCGCGCCAAGACTTTGAACGCGCGCGTGCGCAGTTAGAAGAGTTTTGCGTCGTCTACGACCACGGTGATATCCCGAGCCGCAAGTTGCGGAAGCATTTGGCTCGAAACGGACTGGATTCCTTACTGTCCACAAAAGGCACGGACCTGCTCATCAAAAAGTTCACCGTGGCAAGCCACATCGACTGCGAGGAGAAAGACGCTGCCACGGGTGATAGTGACACGGCCTGTGTGTCACTGCGGAAGATCAGCCAATATCTCCACGACGCATCGAACCAGCACCCTGTGGGAGCAGAACTTGTTGGCGACGATTCCTCGTCGCCACTGGAGACTGCACTCGCAACTGTGCGGCAGCTTGCGATCTCGTATGACAGTAGCGGCGTGGACATCCGTGACAGCTTTGAAGGCGCCGACCCTCGGTACACTGGCAGAATCCCCGCGCTCGAGTTCAAGAGCATTCTCTTCGAGGCCGGGTGGACCAAAGTGGTGGCGGACCAATCGACAGGCAAGGGCTCCATACCGAGCGACGCGTTGCTTGGCGTTCTTGTACGCGAGTTCCGATCAGCGGATACCCCCGGTGCAGTACACTACGCCGCGGTGCTAGCCCACGCGACCACACTCCACAGCTCGCACCCTGTCAACGCGTGGGTGCTGTCCTTCGCCGAGAGTCTCCGCGGTCGGATTCGACTGAAAGCCGGGCTGAAAGGATCCATCCCGATGGATCAGCCTATCGAGCAGCTGTGCCGCTGTGTCGACCCAGCGTTTGCCCACTTTGACCAGCAGAAGAATGGCTTCCTGACGTCCGGCGAACTCGCCGCCGGGCTTCGCCCACTCAAATACGAGCTGTCGAGCGATCAGCTCGCCCACTTTGTGACGACAGCCAGTGTGTTTCGCCATAGCACCATTGACCAGGGTGGGCTCTCACGTATGGAGTTTGACGCGTTTGTGCTGGCGCCGTCAGCCGCGCTGATGCTGCGGCGCCTCGCGGACTTGGTGTATCAGCCAAGCGTGAGCGATTCACAGGTCCCACGCGTGGCGCAGCTCAGTCGGCTCTTGATATCACGAGACCAGCCTGACCACATGGGTGTGCTGTCTCTTGCAACCGCATGGGCGACCATCCAACAAGTGACTCAGGAGCCGCTCGCCACACTCGACCAGCGGCGCCTCCAAATTCTTTTTGACGTCAAGCGGGATGGTATGTTTGCCTACAAGCTCTTCATGAAGGTCATGTCGCAGTGGCGACCTGACGGCTCCCCGACGGACCAGGCTCGACCAAGTCCCTTACCACAACGACCCACACCAGGCCATACTGGTGGGTCCTCCTCTACGTCTAAGGGGTCTGTGCCGTCGTCCTTTGTGTGCTCGCGTGACGACGTTCTTCGTGCGCTGTACAATCAACTCTCGAGTGTCGACTTTGACTCGCAGCTCGAGATCTTGAGGGACCACCTGCAACGCTACGAACGCGGTCGCGGTCGCATCTCTCTCGGCAACTTCACGAGCGTCATCGATCATATTGGACTCAAACTCTCGAAAGAAGGCACGGCTTGTCTGCAGCAAGCATACCAAGCAAAAGAATCCTCCAAAGAGAACGATAGTGTCGACTATCGTGCCGTACTCCAGGCTATTCAGAGACTCCATCACGAGGACCACGAATGAGACGAAGGATCCAATAAGAGAGTCTTTTTCTTTAGTCAGCGGCCGCTGCTCCGTCTTCGCCTTCCTCCTCTTGGCCTTCGGCGCCATGCAGCTCCTTCTCCATGATCTTGACGCGCTGTAGCACGCGCGCCGCGTCGGGCTTGCGACCACGCTTCATAAGCTGCTTGATCATGGTGCGGTCATCGAGGATACGCTGCTTGAGACGAGCCACGTACATGTCGAGCGTGAGCTTGCCCGTCTGCATGTCGATCTCGAGAAGCTGTTTCTTGAACCCGAGCGAATCGAGACGATCGCCAAACTCGGCGGCCTGTTCGCCTTGGAGATTGGGCAGCGCTGCCTCGATCCTTTGGATCTAATTCATTACATCAAGTGGCCGTCAGCATGAGGATCCGTTATCTTAAATACGAATAGAAGGAGAACGATGCAATACCTCGTCGTTGATGACGTCGTAGCTGACAATGAGATCGAGATCGTGTGGATCCTCGAGCCAACCTGGCTCTATCGCAGCTGCGGCTTGGAGCGCGGGCGCGGACTTGGTATGGGGCAGCAGGCCTGGCGTAGGTTCCTCTGCGGGTGACGCAGCGTCCGACTGCGAGTGTGGTCGCGGTTGCTGAAGAGGTGGTGGCGTGGGTGGAGGAGGCTCCGAGCGAGCGACTGGACGACTCTCGGGCTGCTCGGTAATCACGGGAGGAGGATACTCGCCGATGTGGAGTACCTCCGTCACGAGCGTCTTGTATTCCTTGTCACGGAGTGGCGTTCGGACACGGAGGGAGATCTACAACTCAGTGATACAGAGGGTGACGATAGGAAAGACAAAACAAACTCAGAGTTGGAGAATGGCGTGGCGTACCTCAACGTCGCCACCGACTGGCTTTCGATTCGACCCAACAAAGACGACGTGCGTGTGGATCTCGCTAGTCGTCAAGAGAGGAGCCTACACCCAACCAAAGCGACGGTGAGAAGAGATCTAGCGACTTCGATCCCCATAATAAAGGCTTGTACCAGCTCTTGATACCCGCGCGCTATAAGCTCTGGGTTCCGCAGCAACGAGCCCGGCCGCCAGACCTCAAACACAGCCTTTTTGATCTCAAAAAGGCGCTGCGTGCCGCGGCCTCGCAGCACTTTGACGCGGAACACGTTCTCGCTCGTGATGGCGCAGGGCGAACCACTGGCGATGCGGACCGCGCCGGTCTTGCCTTCATGGGGAGTTGTCGACGGAAAGCTGAGGTTGAATTTTACAAATACGTCTTTGCCGTCGGCTTGGCTCAGGTCATGGATCCTTTCAATCCGCAAATGGACTTCGTCCAACGGCACGTCCGTGTGTTCGACTTCGACTTGCTCACGGAGCTGCTCAATCCGATATGGTGGTGGCGCTTGCCCTAGGATCGTCCGCTTCTCTCGAAGCACGGTCAGCAAAGCTGAGTACTCTTTTCTCTAAGCCAGATACACAGAAAAAGACAATGAGCAACTTGCCCAAATTCCACCATTTGTTAGTGCACGGACCCGAGCGAGCCACTCGGCAGCCTTGGCGCGATTGGTCGCGAGTTGCTCCTTGGCTTCGCGCGTCGCGTCGTTGGCGAACTGCACGAGCAGCGCTTCCAACTCGCCAAACTGGCGTTTCCGCTCCAGCTCCTCGGGCGAGATGACGGGGACCACGGGCAACTCTGGAGCCTGACGGCGTTTCATCTCAATGAGGTTTTCGATCTGTTTCACGCGTCGCATCATGTCCAACGCCGCCTGGATGTTTCCCTGCCGCTTGTGGTGCACAGCGGAGAGCTTGGTCTTGTCCAGCTGCACCATCAATTGCTCGATGCTAGCGCCGTTGCTGGGCTCCCGACCTTCGACAGGATCGGCTTGTCCATCCACCACGAACGATACGGGCGGGTCTGGGTCTGGTGCGTGAACAGGAGATGCTTTGACTTCGTCTTCCTCCTCCGTGATCGGTGGTGGCGTTTGCTCTTCACTTCGAACCTCTGGGGCACGCGCCTCCTCTTCCTCCTCCTCTTCCTCCTTCTCGTCGTCCTCGTCCTCCTCCTCGCCCTCAAACGCGTCAATGAGGTCATCGTCGTTCACCGACGAATATCGCTTTTTATAGCGGTGGACCTTGTGGGTCGTCGGGGTCTGTGGTGGCTGGACACTCACTGAAAGGAGTGGCTCGACGTGTCCACTCTTGTCTTCCTCCTCTGCCTCCTCATGGTCGCTCATGTCCGCCGGGTCAAAGCCCATTTTCGCGAGCTCAGCCGCAAATGCCGGGTCGTTCATATCGTCCTCAGTCACGTCCACATCAGAATCATCCGCTGCATCCGGGATCTGCACAATAGCTTCGATTGGAATCGCCACGGCAGGAGGCGCAGCGGTCGGAACAGGCTCCAAGGGTGGCGGGAACCCCGCGAGCTTGGTCTCCAGGGCCTTGACCTTGCGCATCTCGTCCAGCGCCTCGGGGATGCGGTCGCTGCGCTTGAGTTCCACCGCTCGTTCCTTTGCCTCACGGATCGCTCGCTGTAGCGACTCGACCGTCTCGGCCTCTGGCGCCAGAGGAGACGCCGCCGGCTTGGTGGCCGGAAGTCCCAATGCTGCGAGCTGCGCCAGGAACTCGGGGTTCTCCATGTCGGCGTCCGTGACCTCGACATCGGCTTCTTCTTCCTCCTGTACGGCGTAGGACACTCCGGTAGTGACCGCCTGCGGAGGAGACACGACTGACGATGAAGTCGCCACGACCGCCACCGCCGCCGTCGTGGTCATGGTCACTTCTTGGCCTCCTTCGCCTGCGCTGAGCTGTGCCTCAAGCACTTTGACCTCGCGGAAGACAGCCAACGCGTCTTGCACGTTGCCCCCTCGCTTGAGTGCCACAGCCTGCAGCTTCATCGCATGGATCCGTTCGCGGAGGTTCGTGTCCTGCTGAGGTTGCGGCTGCGCCGTTGACGCCGTCGCCAGCGGGTCATTCCTAGAGGCGTTACGCTTGGCCTCGCGGTGGACATCGCCCAGCACACCACGAAGCTCGCACTTGGCGACTGTCGCGACTTCATCGTCCTCCTCCTCACCGCCCGACAGAGCATCAGCGTCGATCGCGTCCAGGTCTCCGCCCAGATTCAGTTGCCGCAAGATCTTCTGCTCCTCGTCGTCGCTGTCGCCATGGCCTCCGGCGCCAAACAGCGCCAGCTCTGTACGGGGACTCAGGCCGAGCCCGCTCTTGCCAGGGGCGTGGCCGGAATCGCCAAGAAGCTTGAGAAAATCGGCCTCCACGTCCTTGTCCGAGACCGTTTTGATCCCAAATTGCCGCTGCATCTTGGCGAGATCGTCTTCGTCCTCTGCTGCGGCGCTCGCCCCCGCGGCGTCGCCGTCGGCCTTGCGCGCACGCCGCCAGAACATGGTGGAGAGTCGCGGAATGACACCTTCTTCACTTTCGTCACTAAATGGAATGAATGTAAGAACAGTGACATGGTGGGTTCCAAATAACCTCGTTTGAATGACATTCCAGGAAATAGCAAAACCCAAATGTTACGAATAACTTTATTGCGGGTAGAATATGCTTTCAACTTAGATGCCGACGCACTTGGGCTGGGAGCCGTCCCACTTGCAGAGACCGAAGCAGAACCACTTGGGGAACGGCTTGCAGAAGCCGTCGTAGCGGCTCGCGGGCGTGGGCGTCGGCACCGGAGTCGTCGTCGGCGCTGGGGTCGTCGGCGATGGGGTAGGCTTCACAGTCGTTGGCGCAGGCGTCACGGTCGTTGGGGCGGGCGTCACGGTCGTTGGGGCGGGCGTAACCGTGGGCGAGTCACTCGGGCGCTTGACGCACTTGCCGTTCAACCACTTGCACTTGCCCTTGGTGAAGCCCTCGCACGTCAGCTGGGAAATGAAGCCGGGGCAAATGTCGATTGTTGGCACAGGCGTCGGCGTTGGCTTAGCGGTCGTTGGTGTAGGAGTCGTTGGTGCAGGCGTTGTT
>JAADXL010000428.1:0-27411 GCA_023337755.1 Pythium aristosporum | reverse complement strand
GTGTCGGCGTCGGTTTCGTCGAAGGTGTTGGCGTCGGCGTCGGCGGCAGTGTCGGTGTCGGTTTCGGCGAAGGTGTTGGTGTCGCCGTCTCTTGTAGAGTCATTGTTGGCGTTGGCGGAGTAGGAGTGTCCGGCCGTGGTGTCGTCAAAGGAGGTGTTTTTGGTGGTGGTGGTGAAATACGAGCCGGCGTCGTAGCTGGTGAACTTGATGGTGTTGGTGATGTCGTCGGTGGAGTGCTCGTAGATGGAGATTTTGTCGTGGCTGGTGGTGGCTGTGTGACAGGGAGAGGCGGCTTTGTAGCTGGCGGTGGCGGCGGTGTTGTTGTTACTGACAGTGGCGCACGCGTCGTCGGGGGTGGCGTGGGTCGCTGACCACATACAATAATATCACTCGGAGGAGTGTCAACTTCGAACCACGTCTCCGAGATCGTCACCTCCAATTTTTTCTCAATATCGATCTGTTGACCGAGCGTGCTGACGTCCACAACGGGGCCGTTGTTTCCTTCCTCAGACGAGCTATTCCAGGCCCACATTGGGCATACCACGTCGAGTGGCTTTGCCGTGCCGCAGCGCGCCGTCGGGAATACACAGCCCCAGGCGCCAGTCGGGATGCGGGTGCATTCGGCGCTCTCTTTGGCGACGCAGCTCTGGCCACTGAACGAGGGCATCACGCCACGGCAGCCCTTGACGGCGGCGTCGCCCTTGAGTGGACACGCCCAGCCCAAGGGCAATGCACCACGCCCAGAGCAGATCGCACCGCGCGCCTCGGGAATTTCGTACGTTGCATCGCGACACACACTGACTTCTTTCGCTTCAGATGGATAGAGCGCGAGAAGCAGCGGCACGACAAACGGTTTGATGGTATGACAGCAACGCATCGGAGTCGATTGGCGTGGCTTTCCCTTTCTTCAAAGGAATCCGAAATGGCAACCAACATAGTGACCAACAGAGCCGCGAGAGAGATAAGACTCTCGTCTCTTTCGCGTTTGTTGGAGAGAGAGAGAGATGAACTTCTCAGCCCAAGCTGTGATCTCATATGTTCAGGTTCGCTTGGAAACTCTATAAACACATCGTACATCGAAAATGAATGGGTTGAGATGTGCATTTTGTATATATTGGCTAGCTGGTCAACGTTCTTGAAATTCATACACTGAGAGAGATAGTATCCTCCGACAAGGCCTTGGCAGTGGGTTGCGGCGGAACCCACTCACCTGCACACTGGACGCTTATTGATAAAACGCAAGGCTATGAATGAATCTCGCCAGCGGAATCACCCGCTGAAGGAGAGATGCTGAGACATTCCCAACGCACGCAAACAGCGACAGACGAGGTCAAAGGAGAAGGTGTTTCCGGAATATCCTATCACACTGGACGGCATGAGGTGGCGGAAACTGTTGGTGTGGTCTCTCCCTACTGGAACGGAACTTGACCGACTGCTGCTTGGGACCAGCGGATGGTGTCCATCCATGAACAGGGCCTTACGCCGTGCGCAGGATGATGTGGACACCGCTGTCAGTGTCCACGACATCGCTGAGCTCGCCCACCTTGAGCGCGAAACTAAAAATGCACCAAAAAAGATTGTCAGTCCAGTGGGAATCACAAGGCGCTGACCACAATATCATCACTATCAAATACGCACGTCGCGTCCTCGAAGGGCTTCTGCATCATGCCGCGGCCAAAGTATCCGAGATCGCCACCGCGGGTGCCACTACGTGAACAGTAATTTACCGTCAAAACTCGGTTGCCAGTTGCAAGTTGAATCGGAGGGCGTACCTGTTACAGTCGCTGTAGCTGACGGCGAGCTCATCAAAGCGCGCCTGGCCCGACACGATCTGGTTGCGGTAGTCTTTGAGCACATATGAGTTAGCACTCTACATCCTTCAGCGTCCTTCCTCGAACGCACAAGCCACATACCGAGCAGGAGCGTGATCGCTTCGTCCTTCGAGCGCGTGATGTTGTCAGAGAGTCGCGATGCTAGAAACGATACAACCACCCACGACCAAACTCAGCCACGCGCGAGAGACCATCGTGCACGGCAGTGGAGAGACGTACCGGGGCGGCGCGAGCCGCGGTGCTTCACGAGGAGGTGCGAGGCTTTCACTTGGTCCATTTTCGATCGCGTGATTCAATTTCTTGTTCCAAACTGCAAGTCAAGAGTAGTTGACTTCCAGGTAGTCAACTATGAAGATCTTACCGGTACAATACCGATTCCATGATGATGGTTCGCTTACGTTCAGGACCTTCACTCTTCCTTGCCCAATCCTGGTGTGGACTTCCATGGACGTCACTCGATCATCATCCAACTTCCTCGCACGCCGCTCATTACAATTGCGGCTCCAATGTGGTCGCAGGACTTTCTACGGGTGCTCCATGGTGCGGGCAAGGTCGCCGAGCAAGTCGCCAAGCTGCAAGTGCCCGCGGCGAGCGAGAAGTCGTCGCAGCTCGCGCGCCATGCCAACGAACTCGCTCGCATCGTGCCGTACCTCGTCGAGAACGCCAGCCACGCTGCTGCTTCTGCTGCGCAACCAATGCCCACTGATGCAAACTCAGCTTCGCCACTACATAACGCAGCGGATTCCATGCACGGAACCCAAACTGCGGCGGCAGCGATGCATGATCTGCATCCGTTGGCACACGCACCGACGGCAGCGCCGGCTGCTCCGTCGCCTCTTATCCACGACCACGTGAGCAAGGAGTTTGACAAGAAGCGCCATGCTACGTGCGAGTCGCCATTCGCAGAGCTAGATGCGCAGAAGAGGAAGAAAGAGGAGCAGGAGAAGGCGGAGGCTGCGAAGCACCATGCGCATGCTGCCACCTTCCAGACAGTCCAGACGGTTCTTCACGGTGACGAGCCCCCCAAGCCAGCCCCCGTCGAAAAGATCCAGCCTAGTGTTGCCAGCACTTCAGCAGCTCCTCCACACGTTGATCCAGTGCAAGACTATCACAGTAGTCACCCGGCATGGAAGGAGCGCCATGTGCCGTCGTCACCGCTCTCACGTATCTTGGGCTTCGGCAGTCTCGCCGCCAAATTGGCGGTTGGAACCGCGACAGAGATTGTGCGCACCGGCGGCAAAGGCGGTACACGGCAAGCCCTGATTTCGGACTCGAACACCGAGCGCCTGGTCGATGCACTGTGCACAATGCGTGGTGCAGCACTCAAGCTTGGGCAGATGCTCAGTATCCAGGACGAAAACCTGATCTCGCCAAAACTCGCCGAGGCGCTTGACCGTGTGCGACAACAGTATGTGGCCTTTTGCTTCCTATTATGTTGGCATCAGCGGGGATAGCTAACGAAATCTTCTCTGTGTTTTGCAGCGCCCATGTGATGCCCCAGGATCAATTGCACGCCCAGCTCGCCAAAGAATTGGGCGAAGACTGGCGTGACAAGTTTGAAGAGTTTGACGACGTTCCAATCGCCGCGGCGTCGATTGGCCAGGTCCACCGTGCGACGCTTGCAACCGGCGAGCGTGTTGCAGTCAAGATTCAGTACCCGGGTGTCGCCGACAGCATCGAGAGCGATCTCACGAACCTCAAGCGCCTCGTCACGTACACCAACATCCTGCCCAAGGGTCTCTACATTGACGAGATCATTCGCGTCGGTCAAGAGGAGCTTACGGCCGAGTGCAACTATGCGCAGGAGGCGGAGAATCAGGAGAAGTTTCGCCAGCTCATCCACGATGTGGGCATGGACGACCGGTTCATCGTGCCCAAAGTTCACAGGGAAGTCAGCACGGCACGCGTGCTCGCAACCGAGCTGATCTCTGGCGTGGCCATTGACAAGTGCGTGAACCTCTCGCAGGAACTTAGGGACAGCATTGGGCGTCGTATCCTCGAACTCACGGTGCGGGAGCTTTTCGACTGGCGCTTTATGCAAACGGACCCGAATTGGAGCAACTTTATGTACAACTCGGCGACCGACAAGATTGGGCTCGTGGACTTCGGTGCTGCGCGCGAATATCCTGAGGAGTTCGTCAACGAATACTTCAAGATTGTGTGGGCCGCCGCCAATAATGACGAGAAGACGCTGGTCGACTGCTCCATCAAGATGAATTTCCTCACGGGCGATGAGTCGCCGGCGATGATCCGCGCCCACACGGCGGCTGGTATGGTCGTAGGCGAGCCGTTCCGCTCCCACGAGCCGTTTGACTTTTACGAAAGCCAGCTCACCAAGCGGCTCGCACAATACACGGAAACGTTCATGGACAGCCGCCTCACGGCGCCGCCACAGGAAGCGTACTCGCTCCACCGCAAGCTCGCCGGAGCGTTCCTCATTTGCATCAAGTTGCGCGCCCGTGTTCCGTGCCGAGACGTGCTCGAAGAGATCCACGCCAAGTACGCTACCCCCAACACGCACTAGTCAGAGAAACAAACTGTCATAGAAACACGACATTTACACTGCGGAGGTGACCAGTGTCCCATGCTAGAAAAGCGAGTGTCCGAATGGCTAATGAGAAAACAAGCAGAGGAGAGGATTGGTGCTGTAAATGATACGGTGTAGTATGGTATTTGGGGGAATGTTATACAAGGAGTCTAGAAGTTGTTGTAGTGTAGGTGGTCTATGGGTGGTGGTAAGACTGGACGGAACGAGACACAGCGAGTTTTGTGGGGGTCTAGTGGAAGAGGCTGATCATGGTGGCGTACTGGCAGATGAAGCGCATGAACCGGTCACGGCTGTCGCGCAAGTGGTCCTGCATGTCCACCATCGCAAAGTGGTCGTAGTGGCGTTGGCACAGATACTTCATCATCGTGATCATCTGCTGGCACATCTCACGCACTTGGCGCTCCGTGAGATCTTCAGTCGAGGACATCTTCTCTTCGATGGCCGCGAGCTGGCGCAAGAATGCATGCGCGTGGCTTGGGTCGCACGCGAGGTCGCGGCAGAGATCGGCGGCCACAGCGACCAGCAGCTCGAGCTCTTCGCGCAGAAGCGTGGCTTCCTCCATCATCTCTTCGTACTCGAGCTCGGTCCACGTGCGGCTGCGCTTGTGGCCCATCGAGGACGTCGTCGGGTCGGCAATGATCTTGCGCTTGCGCGACGGAGTCGTCGCGGCCGTGGGCAGGACGTTCAGGACGGTCGTGGTGGCAGCCATTGTCTGGGGAGGCGTGGGCGATGAAATGGTCGTGGTCGTAGTGGGTCGGAGGCGCGGCGTGAGCAGCGGATGCGGCCTAGTTGATGCACTTGGCGCGGGGGCTTTCGAGGCTGATGGCGACGAAGCCGATCGAATTGTGGGCCGACATTGGCGTTGGTGGCCAAGCGTCACGACCATCATGGTGTAGCTATCCTCGGTGTGTTGCGGGGTTGGCGCCCAGTGAAAAAATGGGGGAAGCCGCCACCTTGGGAAAAAACCGGGCGCGCACATGTCGCTCTCCGATTTTTGTTGGCCCAGAAAAGGCTCTGTACACTGAATCCAGTGATGTGATTGGGCCACACCAAAAATCGGACCTCACCCCCGCAAAAATTTGGAAAACACCTACCCCTTTCTAGAGGATCGAAAAGATGCAGAAAGAGCATGACGGATGGCAAAAGTTTCAAAAGAGAGAAAAAACGTTCATGGACTAGAACGAGATTTCGTTGCCTGCTTCGTCGACGGACTGTCGCCAGCGGAAGCGGGACACATGAGTAGAGTGTAACTTTGCCTTTTTTGCAGAGGGAAAAGAAATTCTCTGCCGCGTGGCCAAAAAATTCCTCCGGTCCTTGGTATATGTGATTCACAGAGCCATTTTTTGCCGTGGTTCTCGGTAATACACTATTCTTACCCAGTTTCTACTGATCCCGAAATCTGTGCGTGCACAGTGCACGGTGCACCCAACAGCAAAATCCTGTGGTATCTGAATACAAATTCCAGGAGTGTGTTTAACCCACACATGAGATGTTCATTCGGTGTCTGGACGTATCTTGCCGACTTTTGAGTTATTTAGTTGAAGAAACCGGAAGTCCAGCCCAGAAATGCTCATGTCGGGATTGCTTCGAGTTTCCTGCCCAAACATTATGTTTGCAGCACCAGTACTATAACAATACTTGTCCTGTCCTGTAGATTTTGCAATCTACGAGAGTTTAGAAGACATTGCAAACCTGAAAAACGACTTCAAGTAGTCATGCATTCAAATCGTATCTTTGGTTCATTCGTGTGCAGGGGTTCGTGGGCGAGAATGGCTTCATCATTGTCCGACCCGAATGTTTAGTTGGAGAACTGTTGAGTTCCCAAAACATTGTCGCACAGCACATTCAGCAGCCTGTTGAACCGCTCATTGAGCTACTGTAGGATTCTGTTTGGGATGGGGTGGGTGACTTTACCGCCGCCATAATCCACTGCGAAGTCATTTAGGCAGATGATGGAGACCATCATTCACTATTATGGTGATTGTCATCTCATTGAATTTTTCAGTCTTGTGTTGATTGAGATTCTCATGTCAGGTTCCCATTCAGAATCTGCTTCAGGACTGGAAACCTCACGGACGGTCAATCCGACCGATGTCCCCCAATAGACACTGAACTCAGAACAAGAGAGCACGGGAAGGATCTCACTCTGAGATTCATGAGCCATTCACTTGTACCGGCTCGATGAAAATTCGGAGTCGTTCGTGAGTCTCGTTCGGATACACGAAGCGGGAGAGCGCCTAGATTTCATCACACTCGAACGGGCTCCTTACTGCTGGCGTTTCTTGGGTTGCTTGGTCTTGCGCGTCACGAGCGGCTTGCCCTGCAGTAGACTTTCCAGCGCCTTTCGGTTCGTGCATTTGGCCTTGGAGACGTCGAGCGAGAAGTTCCGCTCGCCAATCTTGAATGAGTATTTGTCGGGCGAACTGTTCTCAAGGAGCTGGATGTCTGTCATAGATGCAAAAAAAAGAATTCCATTTAGACTGGTGAGCACTCGCAACAGGTGGACCACTGCTGGAATCACCAGCGAGCCCCCAGGATAAGCGTACCGTCTAGAGATACGAAAAGCGCATACTTTTCCAGCGCACCTTGCACCGTGAGCCGGACGAACTCGTCTGTAGTGCCACAAAGCAAGATCAAGAGAGAGTGCAATGAGTACCACGCGAGCACGTACTGTGCGCGTGTGGGAAACACGGCAGACTCTGTCGAACTTCCCGTTTCGCTTCCCAGACCGACGTACCTTTGTCACCAAAATTTCGACACGATGCTATGTCGGTCACGATTTTATCGCAGAGCATTTTCGCGCCGAAGAACACGCATGCTGATGCACTTGCCATCGCGCTGCTTGCTGCCCAAACCTGAACCGAACGTACAGTTCGCCGGAAGTATGGCGCCAGCGGGATGAGAAGACGCTTTTACCCACAATGCGCTGCAATAAACTCACCTCGTATATGTTGGCCGTCGGATCCGCGTCGTAGATGAGCTTCCCAGCGAAGAGGAAGGTGCAATACATCTGCGTGACCGCGCCACGACCAACCCACCGCATGAGCTCGTTGTCAGCCTTTTCGACGAGCGGCGTTTCCAAGATGCGGTTCCTATCAATCGGCTTCGCATTCCTGCTCACGCCCACAGTACAGCCATTAACACACGAGGACCACTTGGTCGATAGTGAGATCGAAACGACCGTACTGTGGTGGGCCATGTGAGCTTAAGTAGCGTGTACTCGCGGGCGCTGAGGTAGTTGGTATTGTTACTGCTAGCGCTGACCGAATGGACAGCGACAGAGTGGCCGCGCGACACAGTGAAGCGCGCGACGCTAGTGCTCGCACGGACAGCATCCTCATGATGCACGTCCTTGTGGCATCGCCGTGCCACCAACTTGGCGGAGCATATCTATTGGCTGAATATAAGCTACTGTATAGTTCTTTTCAACCAATTAATTGGCTTCACCGCTAAGTATGGATAGTTCCATGGGTTAGAGGAGACCCACTTCAACACCCTCTCCAAAGTGATCGTGTGCCGGTTTCGCTGTGGCGAGAAAAAAAAGGTTACGTTACACTGTGTAACCCAATCGAGCAGCAACGTGATCGCGACGAGACAAGCACAGACCGCCCCGAATGAAGCGCGTGGCTGCGACGTCCGCGTATGTGCGGTCGTGGCTGCCGTCCGTGTGGAAGCGAGTGCTGCAGCGTCTTCTGCACTTTCTGCTGCAGCTCTCGATGTTTCCGCGGCGTCTGTTGATGCTGGAAGGAAGCGGCGGCGGCAGGCGCGCTGCCGCGGAGAGCGCTGTGCCTCGGCGCCGCTGGCTGCGCGTGGCGGCAGACGGCGAGCCAACTATCGACCGTGTAGACGGTGTGAGCGCCGTCAGAGACACTGCGAGTGAAGACGACGTGCTCTTTTTTGCCGCGGATGTGGCCCACGCGTCTCCGGGAACGCGCCGTGGCCTCGCGAACACGGGCAACACGTGCTTTGTGAACGCTGTGGTTCAGTGTTTGCTCGCGATTCCGGGATTCGTGGATCGCCTGGATGACGAGGTGGTGCGCGTTATTGCGCAAGAGCAAGAAGACGCGACGGGCGAGCGGACAAGACGCGATGAGCGCCAGAAAGGGCGCCACGAGACGCACCTGCGACTCGCCCAGACCCTGCTCGATCTGCTCAAGGGATTAGAGCCGGAAGAAGGCGTGGACGAAGGCGGTATCATCGCTTCCGCAGATTCCACGGGACGAGCGCCGATGAATAGAACGGCCGCCGCGCATGAGAATGGCACGGGTGAAGCCAGGTTACCGGTGGCCCAAGAATCGTCGGTGGCTATGGGCAAGAAACGCAAGCGACCGATGATGACAGAGCCCGGCGACTATAGTGCGGCCGCGAGAACCAAGCGACTCAAGTGCTTTCTACAGGCCGCAAGCAAGTGCTCTGATCTGGTTGTTGCAGAGACACGGCATCAGGACCAGCAGGATGCCGAAGAACTGCTTCTCTTTCTCTTGGATTCGTTGCACGAACTCTTGCGATGGGCGCCTCCTCCATCAACGCCCCAGCAGATCAAGAACGGCACCAGTGACGCGCAATCAGCAGACCTTGTTGAGCTAAGTCGATTAGCCTCGCTCGAAAACGAGTGCTTGGAGAATTTGAAGAAATGCGTGGTGACCGATCCCGACACGTACAACACTACTGTCGGTAAGTGGTACTCACTCAAGACTATGCTGTTGGAATCCCTCCTGATCTAACGATGTGTGCTTTTATGACGAGTAGCGTTCCTTGGAGACGTGCGTTGGCACCGCTACATGAAGGGGAACGCATCGTTCATTACAGAAATGTTGACGGGCCAGATCGTACGAGGCTCACAATGCTGCAGCTGTGCCAATCTGACGTGTCTCCACCAAGAGTTTCGGTGCGTAATGGTGACCAGCAGCGTCTGGTATGACTAATGGTCTCACACAATGTGTTGCTGCGAAAGTGTGCTGTCACTCAGTATTGACGCTTCCAAGGACGTGCAGACGCTCGGCCATTGCCTTGATCGGTATCGAGGACTGGAGGACCTGGTCGAAGACAACAAAGTGTTCTGCGATGGCCACTGCCAGGACAAGACGAGCCGGCGCACACAGGTGCTTCTTCAGCGTGCACCACCAGCACTGGTCATTCAGCTCCAGCGTTCGAAGCAGACTAGCTGGCACGCGAGTGCCGAGAAGATTGTCGCCAGTGTCGAGTTTCCGATCAGCGATCCGTTGAATCTCACCGAGAATATGTTCCTGCGTGACCATTCCCGACCCGTCCACTATGAACTCCAGGCAGTGTGCGCTCACATAGGAAGCGCCTTGGACACCGGCCACTACATTGCCTACTCGCGCGACAAGACGGGCTGCTCGAGCAGTTCCTTAGAGAACAACCAGGCACACACGGGCGATCGATGGTACAAGTTTGACGACGATTTTGTCACGACACTGGACGCTGCAACGCTACGTCGCGAAACGCTCAAGACGGCGTACATGCTCTTTTACACTTCCGTGGACCCGGTGGTGGTGGAGCAAGTTCAGGCAGAAGCTCAGCAAGAGCAGCATCAGCACAAGCAGAATCCCATCGATCACATCGAACTCGAAAGTAATTCGGATAGGGTGGAAGACGATGACAATATATGACCCTTTCAAGTCGGCGAACGACTGAGTACGGAGCGGTTTTCATGACGCACGGCGTGAGACTCCCAGTCTGGGCCAACACACTCGGGCTCGTCGGGCATCTTACGACGCCGACGTGTAGAAGTGGTACTTGTGGTAGTAGTCCATGAGCCCCACTGAGATCATGCGGAACAACTTGCCAAACACGGGCACGACGTCTGTGACGCCGCATACTTTTTCGGTCGCCGGCTGGGTGACCGACGCGTACACGGGGTCACGCAGCAAGTAGAGCAACATCGCCATCTACGATCCGCATAAAAAGTCCCGTAAACACCCGCTTAAGAATGACATGGTTCGTGTGTACGGAGACGAACCTTTCGCGACGCGAGTTCCGTCTGTGCCTTCTTGGACTGGATGGAGTTGACCGACGACGTGAATCCGTTGCTTTCGAACGACGACGCCGAGAGGACAAATCTGGTTGGTAACGGGTAATAAACATCACGTCAGATACAGAGAGCTTGGAGACCATGACGAGCCAACATACCCAGAGGCTTCCATGAGGATCGACACCAAGGCCGGGAGCCACGAGTCACTGCCCTTGCGCTGGTGGAGCACCGCGTACGCCAACGGGCGGAAGATCTGGAGTAGCTCGCCGCTCAGCAGCAGTTGCTCGCGTCGGACCTCGGTGGCCTCAAGCGCCGGGTCCTACGGTGTCGAGCATCCAATGAATCAGTGTTTACTCCTTCCAACTCAGTCTAGCGACCGAGATCCACTCACATCAAACGTCAGCGTGGTCGGGACAGCCGCGGCTTCCGGCGCGTCCTCCACGGTCTCTGTGAATGCATCAAGTCAATCGAGGCAGCAGGTTAATACGCCGTCTCGATGGATGAGGAGGAAGAATGAAAACACGCACTCGTCTGGTTGGCGCCGAAGACCTTGCCCGTGCGCGAGCCAGGCTTCTGGTTCGACTTGGAGAAGCGCGCAAACGGCGACTTCTTGGTACCCGGCGGGTGGATCGTCGTGTACTTGCCCCTGCCGATGAGCAGGCCGCGGCGCTGCTGCAGCAAGAGCACCATCTTGCACACGCTCTTGAACAGCTCAATCCACACAATCTGCGATAGAGAAAGTGATAGACAGATTAGCTGATTGGATTGTGTGGTGCAGTTGGGAAAAGTCCTCCCGTACCAGTCGCCAGCGCGAGACTTCGCCGCCAAACTTGCGCGCCGTGACTTCGGCGAGCACTTGCACGTGCGACACAACCGACAGCGGCACGCGCACTAGGCGCGTCAACCTATACGCGCCAATACGAAGACCCGTTAATGAACTTCCATACTCGTCCCGCGCAGGAGGAAGCCATTTGACGAGCACACGTACACGTCGGCCTTGGCGTTCTTGTGGGCATTCTTGTACAAGACATAGTCGTGGTACAGACCGAGCAAGCCGACCACCGCGTAACCGGATTGGGTTGCGACCTCCGGATCGCGGTAGTTCTTGGGTACGAGCTGCGGCACGACGTAGAAGGCCGTCTCAATGTTGCGCGCGACGCTCGTGCGCGAGAGCACAAAGTGCTCGTAGCGCGCGAACACTCCCGCGTCCGGTGCCAACAGCGGGATCGACGCCGCGGCATGCACCACTGGCTCGGCCGCCGGCTTTGTCGTCAGCTCGGTCGGCGCCACTGGCGCAGGAGTGGGGGTCGGGGTCGGGGTCGGGGTCGGGGTCGGAGTCGGAGCGGGCGGGGGCGTCGGCGCCGGGGGCATGATCTCGGCCTCGGCCGGCGCGACCTCCGTCTCCGCTGGCGCGGCCTCGGTCTCCGCTGGCGCCGCCGCGGCGTCGTAGGTCTTCTTCTTGTGGTGGTGGTTCCCGTGGCCGTGCGCCATCGTTCGCTCTGGTCTCTCGGGCGGCGGAAGTCAAATGCGCGAGTTCCTTCCGTTTGCTTGGTCTCCGATGGAAGGAACGCTTACGTATCATCCAACTTCGGGATGGACTCCTTAACTTCAAGTCCCTCGTTTGGCAGGTTAAATTCGGAACTGTCCCTTGTTAGGATTATATCCAGACAATATCCAATATAATCTGGCGGGAGAATTCAGAAGTGTAACATGGACACCACGATCCGGGTGCGCGTGGTCGTGGAGTATGCGGCACCGGGCGACCGCATCGTGAATGTGGTGGGCTACGTGAGTGGCACTGCTGACGTCGCCAAGCTGCGCAGCGAGACGCGGCTCGTGGGGGTTCCTGTGGGTCGCGCAAGACGAGATTTGGTGGAGGAAAGCAAGACAAGTGGCGGCGACGACTCCGACGTGGAGGTGCAGCTGTCGATGGAAGAGGTCGTGGCGGGCGTAGCTGAAGGTTTCTTGCGACTGACCATGGCGGGTGACGCTGCAAAGGCGTCGGACATGGAGGACGCCATGCGACGCATTGTCCATGACCCGCACGGTGAATCGCCGAGAGTGGACCAGTGGGGTTCGTATTCACGTACCACCTAATCCTCCGGACCGCTCGCGATCTAACCAGTGGCTACGTTATGATGGCTGTGTGCTTCGACAGACGAACGTGTGCTGCTGCGCGTGCGCGTGTTTGCCGACCTGTGGAAGCGCGGCCATTTTGTCGCGTTCGGCTCGAAATTCGGCGTCGACTTTCTCGTCTATGAAGGTACGACGGACGGCACGATGTAGGGTTGGAATTCAGGGGAAGAGAGAGGTTCTGACTGTTTTTTTTTTCCTGTAGCGGATCCGTCGTCGTGTCACTCGTTCGCCATGGTGGTCGTGAAGGACTACCGTTCTCCGTTCGCGACGGTCGACATTGTGTCGCACTGCCGCGTCGCCAAAATGGTCAAGAAACAATTGGTGGTGGCGAGCCAGCAAAACGCACAGATTGTGTATTTGTCGCTAGACCATGCAGTGCTCGCCGCCGCGCAGCCCGAGCGACGATAGGCTTGAGCCTACGACGACTGTGGCTGCTGTGGGGCGGCCTTTGCTTCGACTTCGTTGCTGCGCAGCTTTTGCGCGATGCGCACGAGCGTGTCCGAGTCGGCCGGGATGTCGTTGAGTCGGAGATCGAGCGCGATCACGACCGCGTTCTGCTGAAGCCCAAGAAGAAGCGTCTCGGCATCGGATTCCGTCAGGGCATTCCCGCTCAAGTCGATCGATCGCAAGGCGCACTGCGGGTCGGCGAGAATCTCGGCCAACGCGTCGGCCGTCTCTTTGGCCAGCGTGTTGTTGCTCAAGTTGAGTGTGGTCAGCGTGCGGTGCTCCGTCAGGCCTTCCAGCAGCATGCGGCCGCCTTCGTCGGTCAAGCGGTTCAGTCGCATGTTGAGCTCCACGAGGCTGGCGTTGTACTTGAGCCCGCGGCTGAGGTACCGCCCGCCTTCCGCGTGGATTTGGTTGTCGCACAAGCTGAGACTCGTGATGACGCTGTCGGGACCAAGCAGTTTCGCGAGAAGCCGCGCGCCGTGGTTCGTGATCTTGTTGTGGGACAAATCGAGCGACGTGATGGTCGTGTTCTTGATGAGCCCCGTCATGATCATGCGCAGCAAGTCGTCATCGAGCAAGTTACTCGGGAGCCAGAGCGTCGTCAGCGTCTTGGTGTTCTTGACGATATGCGAGAGATTGGTCGCGTCCGAGATCTTCATGCCGAACAGCATGCGCTCGTACTTCATGCCGATTTGTGTGACGCCGTACGTGAGCTTGAGCCGCGTGAGGTTTTTCAGATGAGAGCACACCTCGTTGAGGTCCAAGTGCGAGAGAAGCTGGTCAATATCGAGTGTGAAGACGTATTCTTGACACGCCTTCACTATGTCGATCAATTGGTCGTTGTCGTCGGTGCCGGCATCGAATCCTTCGAGGACATCCTTCAGGTACTTTTCCAAGAAGAGCTGCTTCCACGTGAGCCCGTGCTCGTGGATCTGGAGGTTCTTCCAGGCGCTCTTGCTCATGCAGCACCGCTTCCAGTAGTTCTCGTCCGCAATGTTGGGCGCAGAGACGCAGACATCCATGTCGAGCGGCAGACGTGCCATGACCTCGGGGAGAAACCTGCGGAGCACGCTGTGGATTTTCGGTTCTTGGCGGAAGCGGTCGGAGATGAGCTTGAGACACATGACCACGAGGGACGGGATGGGAGACGCGGCGGGACGCGAGAGCTCGGCGTTCTTGCTATGATAGTGGCTCCCGACTGCCCGTGTGCGGTACTTTTTGACCTGATCGGAGAGCGAGCTCACTGCGGTGGTCGATCCGACCGTGGTTGAAGAAACCATGCTTGGAGGTCAGCGAGAGCGACGCGGGGAGAGTATGAAGGCGGACGTGGGCGACGGACGGAGTGCTTCGCTGTCCCTACGACAAGTTGATGAGAGGAGACGCGAGTCCGTCTGAACAGTCACTAGCCGCCGGTTGAAGTGTTGCAAAAACCGGTTGGTGGATCCCTCAATTGCTTCCAAGTGCGACGCGGCAGATCGATCAGAGGAGCGGTCGTCATTGGCAATCGATCGCTCCAGTTGAACGCCAGTCCCAGCGGCCGCCAGTGACCGCGTCGCACAGTGTGAGAGCGGTATTCAACAGGGAAAAGCGGGTCGATACTGATATCCTGGAGACCGGACTACGACCGTTGTGAGCTAACCGGATGGTCAGAACGAGCGACACGGGGGAAAGAATGACGCCAGAGGTGGGCGACAGACAAATTCATCGCGCCACACGTGTCGGCCACAGGTCTTATGAGAGTAGACGCGAGACCAACCCGTCGATGCTGCAGTATTGCTTCAAGGCAAAAGCGATCTCAATCGCAATGTGCGACGCTCGGCAGGGCGTTCAACTGGAACGATCTGACCAGTTTCTCGATCACAAACTTGAGCCAACTTTCAGTGAGCGTATCTTGCCCAAGGATCACACGAGCTTCGTCTTGGTTGTCGAGCCTCCCAGTGCCCAAGTTGCGACGCACGTGTAAAGTCGACTCTACTCCAAGACAGCGAAGATGAAGGTCAGCTGGGTCGCATTTGCTGCTGTCGTGGTCGCCGCGGCGGCAGTGGGAAACACCAACGTCGAGGCTTTTGAGGCGGACAACCACGAAGGCGGTAAGCTCGCTCTGTGGTTTTCTGCACACCTATCATCCGTCAGCTTCGTTACTCACGTTGTCGAACTCGTAGGTCCGCACTTGCGCGCGTTGGAAGAGGTGGAGAGCGCGGAGACCATGGCGCAGGCCCCAGACAGTGCCCCTGCCGGTGGGATGGAAGCGATGCCAGGGCCGGATGCCCCCAAGGGAGAGTTGGAACAGTTCAATGGCGGCTGGGGCTGCAACCCGGGTGCGTGGAACTGGCCGCGCTGCCGCTGGGGCGGCCCGTGGGGCTGCTACCCGGGATCGTGGGAATGGCCGCGATGCCGCTGGCGCCACCGCTGCCACCCGGGGATGTGGTACTGGCCGCGCTGCCGTTACTGGTAAGCAGCCAAGCGAACTCCATCAGCTCAAGTCGGGTCCGGATCGGAGAGTAGGAGGATGCGAGTGTGGAGCATAGCCACTGAGTATGGATGCGTATCGAAACCTTTAGCAGGTCATTTTGCATTTTACGGCGACTGGGACGAGTGTAATGCTCGAAATGAACAATCGCCTTCTTGATGTGGACGCCATGCTTTAGTTGACATCTTACGGCTGGTCTGCTAACGCGTTGTCTCGCGAACACGTAAACTCGATCTCCGCGTCATGCTACATGTGGATCACCGACTCATCCTAGCGCGATGACTTGGCAACCGCAGGGTGCTGGAGACAGTAGTCGTCACACGTCATGCAGACTACTCTAGTCAATCGTGCGAAAGCCATTTCCAGTGCTTTTCCGTAGGAAGCATGCCGTTGTCTCGCCGCCTCGCAGAGCGAGACTGCCAGTGAGTGAGTGTCGCACAGTGGGAAACGGCCACGTCAACCGCCGTATCTTGTTGTGCGTTCGAGAGCGCCGCTCTTTGGTTCAGGCTCTCACTGCCCAAGCTCTGGCGCAAGTGCCAAGTTGACTCGACTTGAAGACAACGGAGATGAAGACAAACTGGGTCGCGATTGCCGCCGTCATGGTCGCCTTTGTGGCAGAGGATGCCTTCGCGGTGGGTAACGAAGCTGGTAAGGAGGCTTTGGTGTTCTGCACGCCGATGTTTTCGACAGCTCGCCAAATCTTTTAAATGCCTCGTTGTAGGGCTGCACTTGCGCGCGTTGGAGGAGGTAAACCCCATGACAGAGAGTGCGAATCCCGTGGACCAGCCTCCGGTTGGTGTCGCCACTGGCGGATATGAAGCAACACCGGGTCCAGACACCGCAAAGGAAGAGATGGAACTGTTCCGTTCTGGTTGTCGCATGGGTTCGTGGCGTTGGCCCGCTTGCCGGGTGTACTGCCACCGCGGGTCATTGAGCTGGCCGCGCTGTCGTTACCATTGAGCGTTCAAGGCCCTCTGTCAGCTCGTGATGGGCCAGGTCAATGTGAGCATGGAGCAATGAGAGTTATACGTGCGCAGCGACAGCTGCAGTAGGTCCCGCGATCTTTTGGAGAATCTATATCGTACCTCAATTGCTGCGTTGTCGTCATCTCCATACAGCGACAAATGGATCTAAAAGCATGAGATGAATATCCGCAGACCTGACTGGTTGTGAGGGTTGACCATCTTCCCCTTTCAATCCAACGCCAGGAAACTGCCGGTAGCCCCATTTGTGCGAGCGTTTGTGGACTGCTCAACTTCCGATCTGGATGCGGTTAAAGCAAACAACGGACAATCGTGAGGCGACGACGTAGACATCACGACGAAACGAGAAAGAACTTTATCCAGTCGAGAGTAAACAAACAAGTTTCATTTTACATCCACAATGGCAATCCAAGCAAGTTCTCCGCGGCAAAAGTACAGCCACGATGCGATACCCTCTTGCAGGGAAAAGTCTACAAAGCAAGCGCACACCAATACACAGCACCACCACGTGCAGACGTACCTGTCGGGATCGGATGGGAACGTTGAACCTCTGTGAATGAATGGTTTTGGAACTGCAGGAGGCAATTTCGATACTGTATGCACATAAGAACCTGTTTATAGTTGATATTCTATAGAATATGATAATGGCTTCTTATGAACTCTCTCTAATAGAAACTGCAGCAGTGATGGCTAGCCTCGCCTGATTTGCCTGGCCTCTTGATCCGTCGCCATCGCATTGCCTCCCTCAGCAACGGTGAAACTCATAGGACTAGGACGAACATGACGCATCCACAATTCCACCCCCTCGCTTCTCTCCCCACCCCAGTCGTCTTCCCTGGGTTGCATGTATGCTCACGACTGTGCGTTGGTTGGTGGTCGAAGTTGAGAACTTGGGCTTTAAATCGGATAGCAAACTCTTCGGCGGCCTGCTTTACCCAGAGGACACACGGTCGCAGCTCGTGATCAGCTTGAGCCGATTGCGCAATGGTGATCACAGTCGATTCGGCAGAGTCTTTTCTCCTGCATTTGTTCGCTTCTTTTGCCAAATATCTTGGCCCGCTCTTTGCGCGTGCTGAAGAACAGAGACCCTGGTGGACATTGCGCCATAGAATACTTGGATGTGGCTGAAAGAAAGAGGAATCGAACGTGAAGCACAAACGCGAGTATGCAAAGGAATAGGGTCCTGCCGCATTTTTACTGTGATTGTGAGGAGTTTTTGCAAAGCTCGGAAACAAATAGTCGCCTTGTTGATGTGGACGCCTTCGTCGTGTCTTGGTGGGAGCGGTCACTTCGAGATCTTGATCAGCTTGATCACAAACTTGAGCGTCGAGTTGGGCAGGATCGTACTCAGACAAACACATCGCCGTTAAGGAACCAGACAAGAACAGCGCTTCTGACCAAGAGGAATATGCAGGTGGGTCATGAAAAAGGATATCCCCACGCTGGGAAGCCCGACGCGCCGTACGCGTAGTCGGGCGAACACGTAACCTCGGCCTCTTCGTCGAGCTCCATCTGGATCACCGACTCGTCCCACCCCTTGATGACTTGGCCCACGCCAACCTTGAACGAGAACGCGGTCTGTCCTTCATCCAGGGTGCTACACGGCATTTGAGATGAGTACGATCGCCATCACCGACCTCTCACAAAACAGCACAAGTCACCTCCAGAACTTCTCCGCGAGGTCGCCATTCTTGCCGTAGCCAGTGCAGTGGACTGTCACGGTGTCTCCCCTCTGCGGCGTCACGCCCTGCTGGCCGGCTTTGATGAGCTTCTTCTCTGCTCCCATTGCTGCGTTGGTCTCTCAGTTGCTTTGGATGATCCTTTCGGCTGAACCACAAAGGAATCAGAGGGGAGGAGCTCCCGACTCAGATTCTAGTGGAAGCAAAAAAAGGGTCCATCCTCCTGATAAAACGTTATAAACCGTTGTAAACCGTTTTTTTCGCAAGCACCCAACTCTTTGTGCGCAATATTACGGTCATTTACGCGTAATATACAGTTGCCGACTGTCAAACCATGCAGGAACACGGGAAAGGGGCTCCAAGTGACCTACCTGGCCGAGCAGCATACTCCCTGGCGCTATGGGCTCGCCGCGCGCGCTGGAAGCATGGGCTACCGTGCGGCTAGAGAGCATGGGTGTGGACGGTGTCTTCGCTCCTTACGTGATCGGCATGCTGGGTGACCCTGACGCGGTCACTGGCGACAGCGACGACGAGGTCATGTTCAGCGTCCACCAAGTACTCATGGGCTGGCTCTCGCCCGAAGACGAGGTCTGTTTCGCTTGCGGTCATGTGGACATAGCGGCGATGGAAGCCTGATATGGTAGTGTACGCGCATGTGTAGGATGTCGCGATGGAGTTTGTCGAGGACCTGCTCAAGTTCCACCGGAACCCAGCGCTTTTGCCAGTTGACAAACCGGTAGGCGGCGGCGGCGACACGCTGGGCTTTTCCGACGGCACTGTGGATGCCGAACTCAAGGCCTCGGCGCCCTTGTTTGTACCCGTACGTCTCGTGGGGGAAGAAGAGAAAAATGACGGGCGATTTCACACGAGCGACTGGGTGTATTTTATTGCAGCACTATGAAGAGAGTCTTTCGGGTCCGCTGAGCAGCGGCGCATCGACCGATGGCGTCGGTGAGTACGACCACGCGGACGAGAGCGACGCGCCCGTGGACATCATGCAGGACGAAGAGACGTTCTTCTGGTCGGTCGCGTTTGATGTGAGTCGCGTCCACAGAGACACACTTGGCTGAAACCACACATGCTCACGCTGGATCTACGCCCACAACTCCGTAGCTCGTGGGCCATTTGCAGCTCAAGTTTCCCGAGGTCGATCCCACGCGCATGTGCGACTTGCTCAAGGTGGTCGAGCTGGACGTCGACACGGCCCACGCCGTGCTCAAGGCCACGCTCGAGAAAGAGACCACGGGCATCACGCAAGTGTGCCGCCACTACCTCGCGGGCGACTGCCGCCGCGCCGACTGCATGGTACGTCTCATATATCTCTGCATCTTTCGTCTCATATCGACCAACACTCTTCATATCCTCCACATAGTTTGTCCATGACACGCACACAGTGACGTGTCGCTTCTGGCTCCGTGGCATGTGCATGCAGTCGGACAATTGCGTGTTTGCCCACGAGTTTGCCGAGTTCTACGCGCTCGACCACGCGGCGTCGCGTCGCCGCGAGTGCGACAGCGAAGACGAAGGAGACGACGGGCTCGTGCTCAACTTTGACGCGGAAGAGATGTTTCCATCGCTCGGTGCGGCCGCATCGTCGTCGTCTGGTAAGAAGAGCAGCAGCAGCAGCCCGAGTCCAAGCACGACGAGCTCGAGCAGTAGTGGGGGTGCTGGCAGCAGTTGGGGAAGCCACAAGGCGGACCCTGTGGGGAGCCTCTCGCTCAACTTTGCACGGGCCGTGTCGGTGCAGCCGTCCCATGACGAGAGTGGGAGTGGGAGGTACGGGTACCATTCGCCCGCACCGCCGCCACGGCGTGCGCTGGCGCCGACGCGGCGGCCGCTCTACCACAAGACGGCTGAGACGGTCAGTGGCAGTCGATGGCTCACGACGGGCTCGGCCGTCACGGCCCAGTACAGGCAGCTTCGCGAAGAGGCCTACGAGCTCGCGTGTGCGCGCAACAAGTGCTTCATGCAGGCCACGCGCGCGTACCAGAGGTACGTCTTTGCCTTCACGGGCGACACACTACAGTGTAGAGTACTAACGCACCGTTCGCTTTGATATCTCGCAGTGGCAACCGGTCGCTGGCGCGGTCGTTGTCGGCGCAGGGCCACGAGTACAACGTGCGCATGAAGCGGTGCCACTACAACGCGGCGCTCCAGATTTTCGAGTCGCGCAACCCGAAGAGCCAAATCTACCACGACCGCGTCATGGATCTCCACGGGCTCCACGTCGCCGAGGCCGTCGAGTTTCTCTCGGCCATGCTGGCGACGCTCGCCGACGACGGCATCGAGTCGATCCACATTGTCACGGGCTCGGGCCACCACTCGAAAGGATCGACGGGCAACGCACGGCTGCTGCCGGCGGTCGAACGGTTTCTCGCGACTGAAGGGTACCAGTTTTCGCCCGTGGCCGACCGGCGCGGATACGTGGGCATGCTCATGGTGGACCTGCGGTGGTGACAAAGGAAAATAAGGGAGAAGGAAAATACGAGAAGGAATGAAACAAAAGTGCGAAAACAATTGCGTCGTGTGAGTTTCCGTCTGCGTATCCCATCGCGGTCGTCATGGCTGCTCACTACCTGATCCCATCACGTAGCCATCCCGCCTGAGAGTTCCTGAGCAGCGACTATCCCGACTGGCGCGACGACCCTAATAGGCGCGCTCGTGGTCGTGCATCTCGTCCACGTCCTGGCGCACAACGTGCTCAAAGCCGCTTTCCTTGAAGAGGTAGACGTTGCAGATGCCACCCGAGTATGCGTCGCGGTGGGTCGCGTGGTAGATCGCGCGCTTCCCGAGCTCAACGGCCTCGTCGTCGGTCAGATCCATTCGCCAGTTCGAGTCGAGCACGCCATAGGCGTACGTCGAGCCGGAGCCGACGGAAAACTTGGGGATCTTGTCACTCGCACGCATGCGCGAGCCTTCGTCGTCGACGTAGTAGAGCGTGGGCTTGCCATTGTCGTAGCCCATCATCATCATGCCGATCGACATGCCGTAGCGCTTGTAGTAGTTGCACGTGTTCGAGATGAGCTTGGACGCCGCCCGCACCGAGATCCGGTGGCGATTGCGCAGCTCGTACATGCGGCACTGCACCGCAAGGTTGCGCTGCCAGAACTGACAGTCGGCAGCACCGCCGGCAAGCGTCGCGAGAATGTAGTCGTTGATCGGGTTGATCTTCTTGACCTGCCCGGACGCGATGAACGGCCCCTGCGTCGAGCGCGAGTCGACGGCGACGCAGATGCCGCCCTGGTAGACGAACGCCAGCGTGGTCGTGCCCTTGTCAAACTTGAGCGTCTGGTTGTTGTCCTCCGTGTACTTGACCTTGAAGTTGGCGCGCGAGTACTCGGCCGGGTCGGCGACGTTGGGCAGCAAAAAGCCCGACGCGAAGCCGGCGTCGTGGGCCGCACCGACTGTCGGCGCCTCGATGTGGTCGGCGGCCGTGGAGAACGGCAGGTGCATGTCGTCCATGGCGCCGCCGTACGAGACGGTTGAGCCCTTGCTGCCGGCGCGCAGGAAGTTCAGGTTCAGCACAGGCGCGCTCATATTCTCCCTCTTGCTCGGATTCTTCTTGGCGTAGCTCTCCGCTTTCTGTGAGGAAAATGACCAAAGGGGGAAGATATGGGAGAACGTACTGTAGGATGCCGTGTAAAGTACGATTTGGTTGAAGAGGGATGTGAAGTTGCACGAATGTCGTCCGAAGGTTGCGCGAAGACCCCCAAAGTTTCCCTTTTCCACCAAATAAGCGGGCGGGGGGGAAGAAGGAAGAGATGGCGATGGCGACGGCGTCGGCGGGCGGCGTGAACCTGGAGGAGATCGACTTTGATGAGCTGGACGATTACCTGGAGCTGTTCCAGCAGGACGGCGTCATCAAGGAGGCGCTCCAGCAGGGCGTGGACCTGCGCCAGTATGCCGCTCAGATCGACCAGGAATTGCGCGCCGCCGAGATCGACTCGGTTTCGCAGTACGTGCTGAAAAGCGCCGACATTGTCGAACTCCACGACCAAGTGCAAGAGTGCGACAACATTCTCGCCAAGATGCAGGAGATGCTGCTCGGGTTCCAGGCCGATCTGGGTGGCATCAGCGACGAGATCCGCCAGCTGCAGGACGAGAGCATCGGCATGAACGTCAAACTCAAGAACCGCAAAGAGACGGAGGACCAGCTCAAGCAGTACTTGGATAACGTGGTGCTCGCTCCGTCGCTGGTCAAGACCATCGACGAGGGCGACGTCACGGACGCGTACCTGCACGCGCTCGTCGCGCTGAACGGGAAGCTCAAGTATGCGGCCATGCGGTCGCCCGATCCGGCCGGCTCGTCGTTTGATCTTGTGCCGATGAACACGGCGGCATTCAAGGAAGTCGAGGCGCAGCTCCACAAGCTCAAGAGCCGCGCCGTGACGCGCGTGCGGGAGTACCTGTGGAGCAAGATGAACGACATCAAGAAGCCCAAGACCAATGTCCAGATGATGCAGCAAAACACGTTGTCACCCATGAAGTACCTCGTCACGTTTCTCGCCGACAACGCCCCCGAAGTCGAAGAGGAGTTCCGAGAGATCTACGCCGAGACTATGAGCAAGACGCTCACGACCGTGTTCAAGAGCTACCACGCGGGCCTCCTGCGGTTCCACGAAGAAGTCGCGACGCGCACGGACCTCATTGCGGTCGAAGAACAGTCACTCAAGGGTCTCTTCAGTACCAAGGTCAACCTGAGCAAACGCAACGACACGTTTGCCATTGGCGAGCGCGAGAAAATACTCGAGAACGCTGCAGCGCCGCCGTTGATTCTCCACGTTGCGTCCCAGGAAAATCACAAGCTGCCCTACGAGGCCGTGTTCCGCAACGTGCAGCAGCACCTGATGAACTCGGCGACCTCCGAGTATCTCTTCATCATCGATTTTTTCCGCGCTGGACGAGACGAGAACGTATTGAGATCCCGGGATCTCTTTCTGCGCGTGTTTGCCAAGACGCTGTCGCTGTGTCTTGAGAATTTGGAGAACTACCTATTCACGTGCTACGACGCCGTCGGCTTGCTGCTCATGATCCGCTTGACCCACTCGCAGCGATTGGTCATGGAGAAGCGTCGCATCCCGTGCTTGGATTCGTACTTTGACCGCGTGACGCTCTTGCTGTGGCCACGCTTCAAGGCCGTGTTTGAGCTCAACCTCATGAGTGTCAAGAATGCCAAGGTTAAGAAGCTGGGCGCGATCGACTTGCATCCGCACTATGTCGTGCGTCGGTACGCCGAGTTTGCCGCGTCTGTGCTGAGCCTGAGCCTGTACACGCAGTCACCACCGTCGTCCAGTGGACACCACGGCACGGATCCCGACGACGCACGCTCGAGCATTTCGAGTGCGCAGATGCACGACAATGGTGCCGGTGACATGGTGCTCCACAGCTTGGCGATGCTTCGCGACGAAATGCTCGCGCTGCTTGCGCGGCTCGCCGAGCAGCATAAAAGCAGCAAAGACCGGTGCGTGTTTCTCGTCAACAACTACGACCTTGTGCTCTCGCAATTCCAGGACAAGCACATTCTCTCGGACGAGACGTCGAAGATAGAGATTCTACTCGCGGCGCAGCGCGAAAAGTTTGTCGAAGAAGAGCTCATGACTTGGTACGGGAAGATGCTCGTGTTTGTGCGACAGAATGAAGCTGCCGTGCTGGGGCGTACTGCATCAGGCACGATTGGAGGCGCCGGCGCCGTGGCCGCCAGTCAGTATGAAGTCGACACGGCGCAGATTGAAAGGATTGTGCGCGAGTTTGCCGCGACCTGGAAGAGCGGCATTGAGAAGATGAACGGCAACATTATGAAGTACTTCTCCAACTTCCGCAACGGCATGGAGATCCTCAAGCAAGTGCTCACGCAGCTGCTGTTGTACTACACACGGTTTATTGATATTGTCAAGAAGACCTACCAGACCCGCGGGGGCAACGCGCCATTTAGCAACGACATTGTGACCACGCAAGAGATTCTCTATGAGATTAAAAAGTACAGCCGATCGTTTTAGAAGCTCTACACCCCAAAGAGGGGAGATTCGGGCGCATGTAAAACAAAGCCAGTATTCCGCATGTGTGGGGACTTCATCGTGTGCTTTAGGCGGAGATGGCCGCGTAGTTGGGCGAGATGTTGTAGCCCAGCACGGCGATAATGAGTCCGAAGCCCAGCGTCACGATGAGCGCGACCGACACGAGCGAGAACGTGACACCAACGCGCAAGAAATCCTGGACCTGGAGGTACGGCTGTCCGTGGTCGTCCAGCACGAGCAGCGAGTTAATGTTGGGGAATGACGAGAACGGAAGCGCCATCGCTGGTTAAGGAGAACAAGCACAACGAGTCAGTATGGATTGATGAGGCCATGGCAGTATGCCAGTGTCAAGAGGCGTACCGGCCGAGATCGCGAGCGCGCAGCAGATGACGGGGATATGCGGGTGGCCAATTTCGATACTCATTTGCACAATAATGGGCAGCAAGATGATGGAGCCAACCGTGTGTGAGACGAACGTCGTGAGCGTGAGCACGAACGCGCAGAGCGAGAGCGTGATGATCCAGACATTTCCCGACGGCAGGTACATGATGATCGACTGGCTGAGCGTGTTGAGTAGTCCCGAGCGCGACACGGCCTCGCCCAGTACGTTGCCACCGCCGATTAAGAAGAGGATGTGCCACGAGAACGAGTTGAAGTCGAACTGGCTCAGCATGCCCGTGCCAAACATCACAAACTACAAGGAAAAAAACAATGTGGTTAGTACAAAGTACAGCATCGTCACCAAAACGTGTGTACACGAACCATGAACAGCAGCGAGACAATGCCGAGATCGCCAAACGTCATGCTCGTGACCGAAAAGGTCGCCCAGAGTGCGATCGTGAGCAGCGTGAGCGAGACGACAGCGATGTGGAGACTGCTGATCTTTTGCTTTTGGTCGTAGACGATCTGCGGAATGTACTTGGCGTCTTGCGGGTCCATGACCCAGAGCAAGAAGAGCCAACAGAGCACGGTCGCGATGGTGCAAAACGGCACCGAGATGGCCATCCACTGGCCAAATGAGACGCTGTAGCCGGCCTTTTCGAGGTACGACACGGCCAGCGTGTTTTGGAGCGACGAGATGGGCGTCATCATGCCGCCGAGGTTGCATGCAAACGCGAGGCCGATGAGCAGCGTCTTGACGTACTTGCTGTTGGTCGGAAAGTCGCGGATGATGGGCAGCAGCACCGACACGCAGAGTACGGGCGCCGTGTGGTTGCTGATCCACATGGAGAGGAAGAGCCCCATCATCATGATGGCGAGCAGAAAGAGGTTCGGGCTCTTCTTGAAGCGGCGCTGCAGAAACGCCGCAATGTAGAGCTCAATCTGGCACTTGGCAAACGCCGCCGAGATCGAGTAGCCGCCCATGATGAGAATCGTCGTGTGGTTGACGAGCTCCTGCATGACCTCTTTCGCGGCGTCCTCTGTTGTTTACACATACAAGTACAACTTGTCAGTTCGGCATGTCCATACAGAGGAGTCCGTCAGCCACCAAACGCACTGGCGGGGAGAAGCCGCTGTGGATCGCTCTTGTCGTTGAGGATCTGGAGAAACACGACGAGCGGCGGCACGAGCAGCGCCGTGGCAAAGTAGGGCACGGCCTCGGTGACCCAGAGCGTCGTGACAAACACGAGCATGGCGAGACAGCGCTGCTGCGGGCCATGGTGCTTGGGCGTGACTCGCACGAGCAGCAGCACGACAAAGAGGAACACGGCGATACACAGCGGCACGAACTTGACCTTGCGCAGCAGCGAGTGCTGGTCGCCGTGCATCTTCTTGACGCGGCGCTCCATGTTGCCGGCCTCGAGCTTGTCCTTGGACGTTAGGCGGAAGACACGTTCAAAGAGCTCGTCAATCTCGTTCGACGAGTAGAACCGCTCGCCCTCGAGCCGCTTCATGAACGCGTCCAGGGTCTCCTGCTTGGTCGTCTTGTCAAACTGTAGATGCACAACAAATCTCAGTCCCTTGAGTCTCCCCATTCGACTCGTTTCTCCCTGTACCTTCTTGACGATCTTGCGGAAGCCCGAGTGGTTGATCTGCACAAACGTGCGCATGTCCACGAGCGTGTCGTAAATGTCCTGGAGGGCGGCAAAGCCCCGGTCGACTATGTAGCAATAGAAGCGTCAGTTCCACACGTCCCTTCCCCCCCATACACGACGACCGGCGTACGTACGCTGCGACATCGAGTGGTTGCGGCCGCGGGCGGCGTGCACGTGGCCGTGGGACTCTTGCTCGCTCGCGAGTCCTTCTTCAAAGTCCTTGATGTCTTTGCGCAGCGAGATGATCTTGCCCACGAAAAAGTCATTGACGATCTTGAGGTTGTCGTTCGTGACGTCCCAGAATTCGCGCTCGGCCTGCTGCACGTCGAGCCACCCTACGCCCGAGCCGACCAGCGGCGTCAGGGACGCGTTCGCGAGCAGCGGCGACTGCTCGTCGACGACCACTTGGATGCTGGCATCGTTGGCATCGGTGGCATTGTTGGCATTGTTGGTACTGCTGGCAGTGGCGGCCGCCCCTTTCGCCTTCTTGTCCTTCTTCTTCTTGCGCTTTTCCTGCTTGGTCGAGTGCTTCTCGACTTCAAACGCCACCCGCTTAATGAGCCGCTTGAGCCGCTTGTACTGCACGTAGTATTCGCGCCACTCGGGGTTAACCGACGTCTCGAGCTGCTTGCCAAACTTCATGGTGGCTTACGGCCGGTGAGAACAAAGTGTTGGCGCGGGAAGAGATGCCAACTGACTGAGTGTTGGGTGGGATGACGAATGCGCCAATGATCGGCGGATGATCCAACGGCTGCGTCGATCCAACAGGCCAACGCTCGACGTTGGAAGATATTGCGGCGTGCGTCGAAAGACTAAACGCTCGCGGTGCTGAACTCGGGATGGCTGGTCGCACGCTCAGTCGAATGCGAGGCGGCAGACAAGCGGTCGGGGATGGAGGCTGTCGCGTGCGTTTGTGGGAGATGGAGCGACTGGCCAACGTTGGGAAGTTGGCGAAACGAACGCACCAACGGAAACAGATCCACAGACGCCCGCGTTCCGACCGACCGACCAATTCTCGGCACCACCTTCAATGCCCACCCAAATACTGGCCTCATGAGAAATCACGATGTTTTATCCAATTAGATACCCGCATTCACTCTGCTGATGTATTAGCCAATCAAACACCCACGATCCACTGCCAGTCCCATACAAAACAATCATCATGGTCGCCCCCCATCAATCAATGGGATCTGTCTCATCGAATCCAAGCTCCGAGAGCTCGTCATTCCACCATTCACTCGCTCGAACGCAAGTCAACACCCGCAACAGCT
>JAADXL010000427.1:0-27447 GCA_023337755.1 Pythium aristosporum | reverse complement strand
GTTTGAGCCAGCCGGGGTCGGCGCCGGGCCGTTGCCGTTGCCACCGTTGCTGCCCTTGCCCGAAGGAGCAGGCGTCGGACCACCGGCCTGTCCCGAGGGAGCAGGCGTGGGCTTGCCATCAGTCTTGGCCGGGGTCGGCGCAGGGCCGGTCGTCTTGGCAGGGGTCGGCGAGGGTCCCGACGGAGCAGGAGTCGGCTTGCCCGCCGGCGGCGGCGCGGGAGTCGCCTGGGTGGGCGGCGCAGGCGTGGCCTGGGTGGGCGGCGCAGGCGGGGTAGCCGGAGGAGTCGCCGGCGTGACAGGGGTGGCGGGCTTGGCAGGCGTCGGGGCCGGGGTAGGCGCCGGGGTCGGGGCAGGAGTCGCCTGCGTCGGTGGGGCGACAGGCGGCGCCGGGGTCACCGCAGGCGTCACAACCGGGGCAGGCGTCACAACTGGCGCGGGCGTCACAACCGGGATGTTCTGGATGGGCGAGTTCATGTTGTTGCCCGAGGCCGTGGCCGGCGGGTCGGCCGGCTTGACCACACCCGGGTTGGCGTTCTGCTTGATGTCAAAGTTGAGCTGCGCCGACGCGGTGGCGGCGACGGCGGCAAGGACGATGACGAGCTTGGCAGGCGAGTACATGATGGTAGTGATTGAGTGGGTTGCTGCAAGCGGAGGCAAATTGAATTGTGAGTCCGAGTGAGCGCACTCACATCCCAGTCCCCCCACAGATGGATGCCGCAGGAAGGGATGTTCTGTGTCCTTCTGTAGAAGACCAAGGAGAACGCGCGTGGACTAATCGCAGCACTGCCCTCGCCTCTGCAGCACCGCTCTCTCTATTCTGCTCTCCTGTTCTCCATGGCTGACAGCCACTGGCTAGTGTTTTCCACGGCCCATGCAACGTGGGTCACTCGGGCCAGCTGACGCCACTTGCTCGATCCGACTCTGTCAGATGACATTACAGTCTATCTCTGCTGCGGCGGACTGTACAGTACGAGAGCCTCAGCCATCACCTCGACGCATCAAGACTTGAGTCAAGTCGCGGCGGCCACGCAATTAGAGATGCACACCCAGCTGGTGAGCCACGTGGATCGATGGCTCCAGACGACTCGTGCGTTCTGACTATCTGACTACTACGTACCCAACATGGCGCACATAACCAGGCGTACCATCAAGATCTCATTCACTCTTGACGACAATCTCACCTACTTTAGACAATTTTGTTATTTATACTACCTTATTTTGTCATCAGATGTGCTGTTTCACCTTGTTTTGGCATGTAAGGGCTGGTTCGGCGCTGGCTATTTCCAGGCGTGCAGCCATCTGGTGGATGTGCCGTGCCCACATCGTGTTTTCGCGACGAGTGGCTCTTTATCATCCGTGCCGGAACGTCCACGGCTCATTCAGTTCGGCCGCGCCAGCTGACACGCGAAAGCCTCGGTGGCGTGTTGGGTCTCGCGGCTTCACGTCTCACGTCTCACGCGACGCAATAAAAAAGATCGTTCTGGGTGCTCGCTTTCCGCCGCGATGGGACCGAAGAGGTGCGTGGGTTAACTGCACTCCATCTATCACGACCCGCCTTCTACTGCCGCCTATATCTCTCAGCAGTACGAGTCGGAACTGACCCGTCTGTCTCTCTTAACAATGGTGCACCTGAATGGGGTCTGGTGTTGACTACGGCTTGGCGTCCTGTGAACGGCTCGTCTCGGTCTCTGACCGCCCGACACTGCGACTGTGTATGGTCTCATCTTCATCATCTTCCTGTTCATTCGTCTGCAACCGCCTCTCCTCCCGTCGGCTCCTGCAGAAAGAGCAACTCGGCGTCCGCAGGTGCAACAGCCGCCGGCCTTGACCGCGACGCGGCCATAGCGACCAACGAATATCCTTTTGCTTCGGTTATCTGGATCGCTTTCCCCCGTGAACAAGGCTCGTTCCTTGACTGGTATGTGCCCTCTTCACAGATGAGCTGCGCAAGCGCGTGGAAGAAGCCGAGGCGCAGCTCCGCGAAGAGGCCAAGATCATCGAGCGCATGACACGCGACAACCGCGCCAAGCAGGAGCAGATCAACCAGATGGAGGCCATGCTCCAGCGCGAGATTGAAAAGCACCACGCAGCGTTGCGCATGCAAGAAGACGAGGCGCTCACGCAGAAGCTCCAGGCCGACCACGAGCTCCAGGTGCTACGGCGCAAGGGCAGCCAGCTCGAGCTCCACGTCGAGGCCTATGATATTCTCGAGAGCTCGAACCATGCCCTGCGCGAGCGCGTGGACCGCTTGATGCAGCAGCTCGAGGACGAGAACCGCAACCACGCCGAGGAGATCCACAAGGTGCGGCTCGACATGTTCAACCACAAGATGGCACTGGAAAAGACGTTCCGCAAGGCGCTCCAAGAGCTCGATGCCGAGTACCTCAAGAAGGCGTTCCACGCCATGTCCGAGGAAAGCAAGATCGCACTCGTGGCGAACGCCAAGCTCAAGGACGAGCTGCAGCTGCAGAGCATCGGCGTCGACAATCTCATGCAGCGCTTCAACCAGCAGACCAGGCACTATCAGAAAATGGTGCGTCTCAGGAGAATGGGAATCTTCTAGATCAGTTGGCTGACTGGGTGAGAAACTCTGAATGCTAGAAAATCGACAATGACCTTCTCGAGCAGGAAAGCCAATTGCGGCTCCAGGATGTTGCGAGTACGAAGAAGGCGCAGCTTCAAGCCGCGCGTACGATCGAGAAGCTCCAAGACGAGGTCGCCAAGGGCGAACACGAGTGGAAGCAGCACGCGACCAAGATCATCGAAGAGCTACGACAGGAAAACCAACACGTCCACCGACTCCACGAGCTGGCACAGAAGCGGTGTCATAAGTGGAAGACACGGTGCCTCGAGTTGGCCGAGCGTGAGACCAAGCGGCGCATGGACGAGCAGCGTGCCCAGACGGCGGGGCCGACCATGAGCGGAGATCTCCTGACGCTGCTGCGCTCGCAGAGTCAACCATCTTTAGGTGCCCGAGGAGGAGAAGGAGGAGAAGGAGGAGGTAACCAGAGCCCCACGGCCACGCGCAACTATGACGAAATGTGGAGCGCACGTTTCACTTCGACCACCAAGAAGCTGTCGGCAAGGCAACCAGCCCCCAGCGACACGGTCTCCAATGCGGTGCCAACTCCGCAGCGGAGCACGGTCGCCACTCTCGATCTTGGACCCCGGGCGACAACAGCGTACGTTCCTCCCTGGGGTTTTGTTGAAACCGTCATAATCCACTGACTTGAGGCCCGGAGAGTGCTGTAGCATCGGCAGTCGCAAAACCCATCGCCTGCCATCGGCCGTCGTGCCTCGACCCGCTACTCACCATCAACCACTGGAGTTTAACTTCACGCGATGAGATTCTCTGTAATCCAATGACCTTTTAACCTCACTGCACTGTCTATTTTAGTCCCATCGCGCACAAGATCAACGATCAACGCACTCATCAACGATAGTGTGGATGAAGGCTCCCGATGCCGCTCTCCTTCGGGCCCGAGCAAAGGCACCACTCGCGGATCTCCACGTGCTCCATCTCTCTAACGCCGACATCGCCTGCCTACGTAACCTCGAAGGCTGCCGTCGCTTGCAGAGCCTGTACGCCAATGGCAACGTACTCAAGGAAGTGGATGATGGGCTCATATCGTTGCAGAGCCTTTGGCGGATCGATCTTAGCGACAATCGGCTGGGCCAGCTCACGGGACTCGCATCCTTCCGCGCGCTTGGCTTCCTCCATCTCCAACGCAACCGGCTGACTTGGGATGCACTCGTGTGTTTGCGTGACGTCCACATTCTCGATCTCCGTCTCACTGGGAACCCCAACCTCCTGCCCAAGAACCCTGACCGAGCCGAGACCACCGCGTATCGCATGCGCGTCGTCGCGTTGCTTCCGTCCGTGTGGACTCTGGACGGCCATTTCGTGACGACAAGTGACCGAGCGCAGGCTGTGGAGGCCTATGACGACTGGGTTCTGGAGCTGCTGGCTCGCCACAGGGAAGCACATGACGGCAGCGCACTCCGCTTTGGCTCGACATCGGATCTGTGGGGAGGTGCACACTGCATGGGCGATCCTGACAACAACGTCTCCACGATACCTGTTGAGCAAGGCGTATTCAAGTTGCTACAAGTGATCGAGAAGCAGCCCACACGGAATCCGGGCCATCAAGATCTCTATCGACTTCGGGCGCTCGCCTCGTTCCATGACAGCGAGTGCGACGTTCACAATGCCCACGCCCACTTTGCACCGCACAAGCACTCGCCCACGGCCAAGCCCATGCCCAAGCTTCGTCTGCGACAACTCCAGATGCTGCCACCGCGTACGCGATTGGAACTCAGTGTGCTCTTGGCGGCCCACGTCGAGTTCCCGCTTCCGGTCAAGCTGCTCAGTGAGGCCATGACGATCGCGATGCTCAGCGACGGAGATAGCGACCCCGCGAGCGTCGTGGGTGCAGGACCTCGTGCTGCTTCCGGCATACGGGATCGTCACCGTCGTCAGTGCTTTGCGATCGCAAGCCTTGGAAGCCCACGAGCACACATCGGCGACAGGTCCATTAGATGATTCTATCCAACTCTGGCGAACCGTCCCTGTGGTCTTGCAAACGCTTTTGCATTCCGAGCAACACGTGCAGCTGGTCGAGCGATCCACTCGGGATCTGTTCTTCCTGCAGCGTTGTGCGTTTGCCGTCTCGCTTCTCTCTCGTGCCGGAGCATTCCCCTCGACGTCAGCAGCACAAGCAAGTCACCGCGATCTCCGCGCGCTGGTCGAGACTGCCAAGCTCGCGCCCACGGCCACACAGGAAGAGACGAGCTTCGTGATCCCGACAACCCTGCTCAGTTCGCCGAGTGAGATGCCGTGGAAGAAGGCGAACGTGGCCATGCCCGACCGGGAGTACCGGAAGCCGTGGAAAGAGCGATATCGGTTGGCGACAGCAGCGTCATCCCCTGATATCCAAACCTTCCCTGCCAGCCAGAGGCGACGTGCGCCAAAGCCGGGCGAGTGGCTGCAAGTGCGAGCGAAACTCTTCTTCAAGATCTCCTCGGTCTCGGCGCGTGGCGACACCCTCAAGGCCAGTCCAGCGACCGCCAACAATCTCCACAGCGCGATGGTCACGTTGGGCATCGACCAAGTCGCTCGCGTGTCGAGTTCCATGTGGCGTGTCGCGAGTGATGACCCACACACGCTAGAGGAGATCATGAAGCTGGTGAACGAGGCACCGACAACCGCGAACAGACGACTGGGCAAGCTGCATCGCGATTCCGAGGGCTTCCACAAGCACGGCGCGTCGCGCATTCAAGGATATCCCAACCACGACGTATCAACGGAAGATCTCCGGCGTGCGTCACATCGCGAGGAGGACGCATCGGCACTGTTTCAGCCACTACCAGTCGAGGTCTTCAGTGCTACTGCCACTCTAGACGCCAACTACGTGCTCACTTCGCCGGCAATGATCTCGGTCCAGAACGACGTCGCCTCGCGAGCCTTCCATGCGCAGCGACAACCGCCAGCGGGATTGTGGAATCCGATAGAGATGGCGTCGTACAGTGTGGCGCTGCCGCTCGAGCCAAGCAAGCCCTCGGAAGCAGAGACGACGCCCGCCAAGTCGACGAAACCGAAATTCAAGAACCTGGTCCAGCCACCGCAATCGCTGGAAGATGATTGGCTCGAGCTGAGAAGAGACATGCAAACGCTGCTTGGGATCCAATCGCGGTCGCCGTCACTCGCACTCGCTGACGACAGCGCGGATGTTAAATGCTTCATGACGTCCGTTGAAGCGGCAGCTGAGTACGGGGGCAGAAGCGCAGACAGCCAACTCTTCCCAAGCGACACAGAAATCGCATCCACACCATCAGCTCCAACACCAACGCCCAGCAATGAACTGCCTGCCGGGTTTTTGCCTTCCCCAGTAGCTCTGCGCTCGACTGCAAGGCCGCGGAAGCTAGCGTCGCTTCCTTGGCACCAAGTGCCCACCAAGCCGCAGCTGCTGGTCGCGGCGGCGTCTCCGATTCCACCGAGAAGCAGCAACACGTCCAACAGTCTCCACGTCCCAAAGACGACGCCCGTCGCTCTCACTAGTCACGCACCTACGAAGGAGCTGGATGCGGCGGCGGCGGCGTCCGTGGCGCGGCCGTCGTCGACGGCGTCGCGCGTGCCCTTGCGCCTGATGCGGTGTCACGTGAGCTTACCAACACTCTCGCTCGTATCACCAAAATAGGTGAGATCGTCAGCCAATCTTCCAAAACAAGGTAAGACTTTTAACTTTGAGCCAATGAGAATGCAGTATACGGTCTGTCACAACGTACTCGCTGATTGGCTCCTGCATAAATGCAACTTCAACTTGGCCGCACGTAAGATCACCAAAACCTCTGAAACCGAATAGAGTGTTCAAGAATATCCGAGAAGTTGATAAGTTTACCTTCATTATTGGATTGAGATGTTCATATCGGCTCTGATACGAACCGGCGTGTTTCTTCTTCACAGCTGCCGCATCCATGCGGTGAGATAAAGAGGCGCCGCGCGGCTGCATGGGCGGCGCAGAGGTCTTCTCTTCTCCCTGCTCTTCACTCTTCGCGCTCTCACTTCCCAACAGGCCATTTCCCAACAAGCCCCCTACAGTCCACCACCCCCAAGTGCCTCTCCCGTCGTACCCATTGGAGACCCTCGCATCCACCATGGCCGCTACAATGCCCACAGCCGACTTTGACTCGATCCCGCGGCTTCGCTGGAGCGACGCAGACCACCGCTTCCATTTCAACATGCCGTTCGCGGCCGAGCCGGGCGCCGACGGCTTCGTGCTGCTCCAGCAGATCGACGACTCGGACTCGCTCAACGCCATGTCGCTGCCTCCGAGCGAGCGCCAGCACCTCAAGGAGATGGAGCGTTTCAACGCCATCATCAAAGAGGTCGAGAACTCGGCCCATTTACGCGACACGGTCAAGTTCCTTGAGCGGCAGCGGGCTCACAGCGACGAATTCCATGAACGCGTCGTGACCGAGGACGATCTCAAGCCGCGCGTCGTCAAGAAGAAGAGCTTCCGCGACAGACCCAGTGCCAAGCACGCGTTCAACCAACCCCGTCAAAAGCCCACGCGCATGGGCCGCGTGCAGCAGCCCAAGTAAGTGGCAGTCCAGTTCCACAGAGACCGAAGCGGCATCTGAGCGGACGACGACGAAAAAGAAGATGAAAAAGTACCAGTATTCAACACGCCGCCCGCATCCGGAGTAGGAAGCAGCGCGCTGCTTCGCCCATGGCGAGCCGTCCACTGACGTCCCATAGTCTGTAATTGTAAAAACACGAAAACGACAGCATCTAGCTTTTCAAACGCATCGCACCCAGTGGTTCCCATGTTACTACCGTGCATAGTAGTCTCTCTCGCCACTACTACTACGGAGAAAAGGAGTATCTGAGAGTACTGACGTTTACTTGTTCACCTGGAGGGGACCGTGGTTGGGCAGATACTTTTCGTGGTTGCCGTCCACTTCGAGCGAGCCGTCGGCGCGCATCGCGGCGTACACGTCGCGTTCGTACTTGGTGAAGCCCCACTTCTTGGACCCAAGCACCTTCTGGCGACCGGGAAACTTGAACTTGGCTCGGCGCAGCGCCTCGACCACGACCGCGCTGAACTGGTCTTTCGAGCGCACCGAGATAATGGGCTGGCCAATCTCGACGCGGGCGGCCGTGCCGTGCGGCTTGCCGTACGCGTGGCGCATGCCGGTCTGCAAGCGATCAGCCCCGGCGCACGAGAGCATCTTGTTGATGCGTAGCACGTGGAACGGGTGGCAGCGGATGCGCATGTGGAAGTTGTCCTTGCCGGCGTGCTTGTTGAGATACCGGTTCGCAGCAATGCGTGCCGCCTCGAGCGCCTCGGACGAGAGCTGCTCCTTCTCGTCCGAGACCAAGTGGGCGACGAACGGGAAGGCATCGACCGACGCCTTTTTGTTGCCGACCTCGTAGATGCGGATCTTAGGGTCGGGCACGCCGCGGCAGTAGCGCGACTTGACAAAGGGCTTCTTGTTCTGGAAGCGGTAGCAGCGAGCAGGACGGCGGCCCATGGTGTTGTAATTGTACGGTGGAGTGGTAGTGGTGCTGCTGGGGGGAACCTGCCAAATTGAGGAATGAGACGACAGGAGCTCCTCGAGCGAGCGAGAGGAGACAGAGAGAGAGGGTTAGTCCGAGAGTGTAGCCATCCCAGAGGAAGATGACGTATCTCAAATTTTCAGCCAATCATAGTTCCATAGTGAAGAGAAAAGACCAATCAGACTTCTGGGATTACATGCACTCTGATAGATGAGTGTTGGTCCTATGACGTGATCCTGAGCTCTTCATATTCCATTGCATTTGATCGCTAGTGCGAGTCCTTGGTGGTTTCGACGGCCTGTTCAAAGCCCACGGGCCGCCCAATCTGCGCATTGGTGATGGCGAGCGCCTTGAAAATGGAGCCCATTTGGTCCGGCTCCACGAGCCGCTCGTACGCCGAGAAGAGCTCTTCCTGCTGCGCCTCGCTCTCGCAATTCTGGAGAAGCGCCGCGAGCCGGTGCTCAATGCCCATGGCCTTGAGGAACTCGCCTTGCCCGATCGGACCGAACGCGTGGACGCCGTCGTCCGTGGTGGCGTACTTGCGCAACGTGCCAAAGTCGACATCAATACTCTGCAGAGACAGCCCTTATCATGAGCCAAAACCCCCTCAAGGAAATCCCAAAAACCCTATTCAAACGTACCAGATCGACCTCGCCCGGCTCACGCAGCACGCTGACAAACTCGTGGTTCTGGATGCCCCGCAGACTCGCCTCGGACGGGTGGTCGCGTCCATAGTCGACAATCAACGCGCCGCCGCCCTGCTCTTTCACGCGCTTGGCAATGTCCTGCGCGAGCGCAATGCCCACGGGCGAGATCTCGATCCGATCGCCAATCTGCGCCTGCGCCGTCTTCACGGGCGGCGACGTATCCATGACGTCGAGCCGCTGGATCGGCGCGGCCCTGTTCACGAGCGACGTCATGTCGTCCATGGAGAGATCCCCTCGCGTGAGTGACTGCCCATGGAGTGCCGACTGCGGATCAAAGAGCCGTTGGCGGCCAATGTACACACGCGTCGCCGGCGTCGGTCCGGGCGAGAGCACGAACCGGAAGTGGTCGTCCGAGTCCGCGCTGTAGTCGGCGTCCACGAGCACCTCACACCAGCCCTTGTCCGTGTACTGAAACTGGTGAACCGGTAGCGCATCAAAGAGCTCCTGGAGAATGAAGAGACTCGGTGCATGCGGCACCGTACCAAAGTCCTCGTGCCACTGGACTGTCGGGCCATTGTCCGGGAGCCGCATCGTATTGGGCTTGGCCGCCTCGCCCGCTGGCTCGCATTGCAACATGAGCTGCTGGATCTCACGCAAGGCCGGACTGATCTCGACCATGTGAATCTGCAGCGCCTTGTAGAAGGGCGGGAACACCTTGACTGCTCTCAGAAAGTCGCTCATGAGACTGCCTCGGCCCGGTCCCATTTCGACGATCTGGATCGCGGCCGGCGAACCCATTTGCTGCCACGTCGCGACGCACCAGACGCCAATGAGCTCCCCGAACATTTGGCTGATTTCCGGTGCAGTCGTAAAGTCGCCCTTGGCTCCAAACACGTCCTTCTTCATGTAGTAGCCGTGCTGCGGATGGCTCAGTGCCTGCGTAGATTGACATAGGTTAGAACAGGAGCGATCGAAATGACTTGGACGTAGGAACATACCCGCTGCATAAACTCGGCGACCGTGAGCGGCCCTTTCACCTCGATCATCGTACGCAAGACATGGACCAGATCCGTCTCTTTGGACTTATTGAGCGGCCCGTCGCCACCACTGGAAGCGGTCTCCATGGGCAGCTTGAGTGCCGAGCGGTCCACACTCACAGACAACACCTTGGCCTTGGTATCAGCGGACTGCGCCTGCCACTTGCGTGCCTGCTCTCGGGCCTTGTCCACTGTCGAAGAGTTCATTGCGCGTCGCAGCATCTGTCTGCTCTGCGCTCCACGGGAGCGCAGCGCGCGCACGAGCGGAGCCCGCAGCATTCTGCTGCACGGGGGTATTTTCTGTGGTGGACGTAATTGAGCTGCTGGTGACGGGTCGGGTTCGGGTATATTTACTAGCGGGTTCCAAACCCGTTTATAAGGCTGACTGTGCCACAGAATGAGAAAGAATATATAAGAGAGGGGCTCGCACCACCAAGCTGCGACGTGTGCACACCTCAAGTTTATATGTCAAGAGGTTGACATATTCCTGGGTTCGGTGTCTTAGAATGTGGCGCAGAATGCGACATATTCTTCTCTCCTGTGTTCAGATCAGCACATAAGATCAACTCTCACCAAGACGAGCAGCTACGATGGGGCGCGGCCGCAGCAGCACCAACTACACGAACGCCGAGAAGCAGCTACTGCTGCGCGCGGTCGCGGCCGTCAAGCCGCGCAAGGCGTCGTGCTGGCACGCGATCGCCGACCACTACAATGCGCACCGCGGCGAACTCGTCGAGCGCGACGCGCACAGCCTCAAGCGCAAGTTCAAGGCCCTGGTGGCAGCGCCCGGGCCGCGCGACGGTGAACTAGAAAACCCCTTCGCCACGCGCGCGCAGCAGCTCATGCAGCAGATGAAGAGCCGCGCAATCGCCATCGCGAACGGCCAGTACGTTCCCCAAGACGATGTCGATGACGACGAAGCGGCCGCGAGCGAGAACGGAGAGAGCGAGCGGACAGGGCCGAACCGTGCGAGCCCAGCAGTGGCAGTCGCCGCACCAGCGAGCGCACCGCCGCCTGCGCGCGACGAGCAGCGCCGTCTCCCGTCGCTTGTGCCGTTGCTGCCAGGACCGACTTCCGACGCAAGCCAGCCGCCCGTGAACACGACACCGACGGCGAATGGTGCGCCTACTGGTAACGTGGCAAGCGCACCGCCTGTTGGTGGTGGCGGCCCCCTCACTTCCGATCTCGCGCAGCTGCTGCTGGTGATCCGGGAAGAGAATGCGCAGCGAGAGCTGACGCGGCGTGCCGAGTGGGAGCAGGCGCTGGCGAGGGAGGAGCGCTTCCGCCACGAAGCCCGGGAGCTACGTCGCCAAGAGCGCAACGAAGCGACGGCGCGCGAGGAGCGGTTCTGGCGCGAGATGGCTGAGCAGCGCCGCCGCGACCGGGAGGAGACGGCGGCGCGCCACGAGCAAATGATGGTGCTCTTGAGCGCGCTGATCAAGCCGGCGACAGCCCCGGCCGCCGACGCGCCGACCAGTGCGACCACCACGCGCTCGAGCCGGCACCGCGAGGCGTAGATATCAAAAGTAGGTAGATAGGTGTAATCCCAGTAAGGCATGAGAGTGAGTGGCATGCCTCATCTGCGAGTGTACAGTGCAGGTCACCATGCGAATCCCAGTGACGTTCCAGCAGAAATGGCAGCTCTGGTTCGTCTCCTCTCACTGTTCGGAGAGGCAGACGACGCTCTGCGAGTGTTCTTCCGTCCTGAGTCTGCACCACTGTCTGGATGATGATTCCGAATGATGATTCCGTGGATACCGCCCAAGCCGGTGCCACTCTGAAGCTGTAGCCACTTCATAAATTTGAGGAGACCTTCCACCCATCAAAGCCAGCTGATGCTAGATCAAGTTTCGCACAGTTCCGCGTCTCTGCCGCGGGTTGCGGCGGTCGCGAATGATATGCCCACGCACACGCACACTTTTTCCTTTACCCTCTCTCCCTGCAGGGTCCCTTCTCCCCACGTTAACTACTCTAACGGACCAGAGCGAGAATGCTCACGCTGTGGCTGCTGGCGCTGTGCGTGGCGACCGCCGCGGCGCTGTCGGCCGTCTTCAGGCATCAATGGTGTCCGCTCGGCTGCCTCTCTCGGCAGCCCAAGGCGTACGGCGACGAAGCGATCTCCCCCGACTACGACCCGCTGCTGCCTCGACTTTCTCCCATCGTCTACTGCTACACAGGCACTTCGCCGGACCTTCAGGAGACGCTGCACGCTCTCGCGACTGCACGCACGTCGGTCGAAGTGAACGACGCTCTCCTGGGCGCGGCGCTCGAGTGGATGTTCACGACGCTCGATGACGCGCAACAGTTTGTCGCACTCTGTAAGGGCCACGTCGACCTTTCTGCGATCATGGTCTGCAACCTCGCGAGCCTCGTGGTCGGGCTCCAGCGATTCGCCGAGAGCGAGCCGATCGCGCAATTTATCACCGACTGCTTCCGTGCCAAAGTCGCGGGCGATCTGCTGCGGCTCAAGCACGAGATTGAAAAGCGCGTGCCCGTGTACGACGTCGTGTACAACCGTATCGAGTCCAAGACGCTGCAGGAGTGCATCCTCACGCACATGGAGCTGCAGGCCCGTGTGCTCCGCGCGACGCCGGGTTATGAAGCGCCCGTGAAGCTGCTCTCGTTCGTGTTGTTCTTAGATGCGTTTTATGGACACGATACGGATGCTAATCAGTGTGTTTACGAACGTGTAGAGAGATTGACGATACGCTATTTGCCGTGGACCACGATCGGTTGTACCCCGAGCTCACCGTCTACCCGGGTGTGCAGCAGTTCGCCAAGGAAGTACTGGGCGACAACAGCTACCGTCGCCATGACGGCAAAGTCTCACTTGACACGCGCGACCAGCGGCAGGTCTTTCTCACGCTACGCACCGAGATGTGGCGGCGCCGCGCCGACGAAGAGCTCGTATCCAGCGGCTTTGGCCACTACACACGTGCGTATCCCTATGGTATACCAAATGACGGTATAGGCGATCAACTAACTGAGACGCTTGTACTACAGTTATGACGGGCACGATGAACGAAGTGCTCGGCGTCGCCGATGCGTCGTTCCACCACAAGCTCCAGAACATCCGCCGCTACAAGCGAATTTTTGGCGACTGCGACTTTGTCTTCGTGGGCCACAACGGCGGCAGCGACATCACGCTCGCCGAGGAGCTGCTGCGCCACCCGCAGCGTTACAGCGTCTCCATTGTGCTGCTGCACGACGTCATGCGCCAGCAGTCGAGCAGCTACCACAATGGCAAGAACTCCTCAGCGATTCGCTTTTTCCGCACGTACGTCGGTGCTGCCGTCCAGCTATGTGAGCTCGAGCTCATCGGTCTCGATGCTGCAATGCGCGTCGCGCGAGCAGCGGCGGCGGCGTTTCGTGCTGTACCGTTTGAACGTGCCGAGCTCCAGGACGCCGCCGCTCTGGACCTCGCGACAGAGCTGGCTGATCTACTTGATGTACTGACTCCCAGCGAAGTGAGCGCGATCGCAGCGCTCACACCACGCGCCGTTTTGCGCTTTCTCGCCAACCGGCTCCCCATGGAGACGGAGCACGGGCTGCTTATCGTGTGAAGAACTGTGTTCTCTCCAGTTCCATTTTTCTCACATGTCTCAGATTACCCCAATTAGCTATTTTGAATTTACCCAACTACCTGTAACCGTATTTTCTGCGCATGATTGATTTACTTTGAGCCTAAATTAATTACGCAGCCAATCCTAAATTACGTCGACTCAGATTCAGACGTGAACCAACCAGCTGACTGAAGGCTGAAGAGGGCAAGGGAAGACGGCGCCTCTCTCTCTCTCACTCTCTCTGCCTTCCTTGGCTTTCGCCGCCGCTGCGCGCATTGCTCGTCTGCCTCTCCATTCGCCATGGGCTTTACGATGCCGCTCTTGCTGCTGCTGCTGCTCGTGCTCGCGGTGGTCTGGATCGTGCTTCTCTGGAAAGGTGTGGACCCGGCACGGCTGCTGCGCTCGTCGTTCAAATCGCCGCAGCACTTTCTCACGCCTGCGTCGTACGCCGAGCGTGCCAAGCTCCTAGCGGCGGTGCATGCGCAGCATGCAGGCCCGCGCACGGGCCAGACGCTGCTCTACTCGGACGCGATCAGCCAGCTAGGGCTTTGCAACAGCGTGGCCGAAATGGAGGAGATCCTCCAGTTTGTCTTTGCGACGCGGCTCATCAACTCGGACATCAAGGCTCAACACTTTGCGCAGCACTGCCAACGCAAGCTGCCGCTCAAGGAGCTCTCGCTGACGACGCTGAGCATGGTAATCACAGCGCTGCATCGGTACGTCAAGTTCCGCGTCGTGGCCGATTGCGTGCAGCACTGCATTGAAGCCACGAGTGGCGCCGACTGTTTTGCGCTCAAGAATGCGCTCGAGAGGACCGTCTCACTCTACCGACTCGTGTGCCAGCGGATCACCTTCACAGACGTACGCGAAGCCATCATGGTCCACCTCGAACGAGAGGCCGCGACGCTCACGGCGTCGCCCGCGTTCGTCCGGCCCATCAAGCTCCTATGGTACGCGGCAGTCTCTCTTCGGCTGATGTTTGGTATCAGAGACTTTTGGAGCTTGACGAGACTAACTGGAGAGATCTTATTTGGTGACTATAGTGATATCGACGACACAATGATCTCGGTGCTATTCGACACGCGGTACCCCGACCTGACTGTGTATCCCGGCGTGCACCAGTTTGTCGAGGAGCTCTTGCACTGCGGGCCGAATGCCAGCAGTGCAGAGGCGACCCAGAGTGGATCCGATCCGGACGGCGCCAAGGAATTGCGGTCGCGCATCACGTTTCTCACAGCGCGGCCCGAGATCATGCGTCGACGGTCGGTCCGACAACTCCGCGCCAGCGGCTTCTTCCACTTTAATCGTACGTTCTAGTTGCTGGGGATGAGACAAAGGACGGAAGATGGCTCACCCTGTGTCTGTGATGTTAGTGCTCATGGGAAAGCTCTCTCACGTCGTCCTGGGCCCGCGACGGATCGCCCTTGGCAAACTAGAGGTACTGCCGGCCTCTCTCTCGCTATGGATCTTCCACGACTCACAGGGGGTTCCGTTCTTAGAATTTCGAAAGCTTTCGCCGTCTTTTCGCCGAGCACCAGTTTGTCTTCGTGGGCGACAACGGCCAAGGCGACATTGACTTGGGCAAGGACATGCTCGCGCAACCCGAGAAGTACGGCGTCTCGGTCGTGCTCATCCACGACATCATCCGCAACCACGTGCGCAGTGCCACGGCGCTGGCCAAGGCCGGCGTCGAAATCGAGGCGTATCGCCGCCAAGAGTGCGAGCGCCATGGCATCCACTTGTTTACGACCTATATTGGTGCGATCGCGACCCTGTACGAGCAAGGCCTCGTGGATGCCGCGGCAGTGGCTCGCGTCGCCCAAAAGACCCTGGCGGCCCACGCGGCGATCGTCCACGAGACCGAGTCGCAACGCGAGCTGGTGGAACGTGAAGTCGCGTGGGACGTGGCGAGGGTGCTCGACACGATGCCCGAAGTGCGGCTCGAGAGTATCGTGGCAGAGCTCCCGACGGAGCTGCAGCGGCTCATTGAGATCAAATGCATGGGCCGCGCCACTGACGACGCAACGCTCAATGTCTGAGTAAAAAACGACTCGGTCCCATTTTTGCTGTAGACTACAAACCCACCCATGAAGAGAAGAATGCCACGCGTGGTGTACTGTCTTTTCGCTAGTCGATCTTCTTCGAGACGCTGTAGATGGCGCCGTCGATCATGCGGGCGACAGCAAAGACGCCGCCAATGATGGCGCTCGAGCTCGTCATAAACTGCAAGATCGTGGGCTTGCTCTCGATGTACTCAACCGCGATGGGCGAAAAGTCGTATGAGAAGATCACGCCGGGAAACGACATTTGGTGCCCCTGTGTGCCGGCCTTGGACTCGTGCTCCGTGACCGAGTACTGGTACGTCAGCACCTCACGGCCGCTGTACGAAATGTACTTGCTCGGCACGATGTTGACAAAGTACTTGTACGTGGCGACTGCGTGCATAAAAATCAGTCCGCTTTTTCTTTTCAATCCAATTAGAATTGGATTGCAAAGACTCACCATTGTTCAGGATGATCTTGTCGACGTTGATGAGCGGCGTTTCCATGTTGGGGATATGCGGACCAAACTTGAGGTGGTTGACGCGGTGCGACGAGTTGAAGTTGAGGAACTCGTGGAACGAGAAGATGTTGAGCGAGCCTTCGTGGGCAAACGACACGTCGCCGGCCACTTTCTTGACTTGCACCGTGCCGAGGAACTGGCACCCTTCGTCTCCGTACGGGATCTTGCGCACGTCGTCGCGAATCATGATCTCCTTGTTGCCCTTGGCATCGCTCACGTCCATCGCCACCTCTATAACCGTAGTGTCCCATTAGATGCCGCTGGAAGAGAGAATGGAAGTCTCGCCTTTATTTGCCTACCTGTGCATTTCTCGTGGAGAAAGGTGATGTCGACGTCCACAGTGATTGGCGAGTCTTGCTGCTTTCAACACCATATACATACTGTGAGTACACGGGATCGTCGCCATTATGGGGAAGGGAAAGACGGACTCGTACGGAAGCCGTGTCGACGTGCATGCGATGGGTGACCTCGACGGACCACCAGATCGAGAGCTCCGAGAGCAGCAGAAAGGCCACGACCACGAAGCTCACGAGCGTGACGACGCCGCCGCCGATCGTGCGCTCCTGGATGCCCTCGACGCCCTTGAGGTTAAAGTCGAAGCGTCGCCAGCTCATGCTATCTGACTCGCGCTGTCTATCGGATCTCTTCCCACGATGGAGGGACTCGTAGCTGTTCAACACGTCAACAAGGCTATACTACGTAAATACAGCTAATCTTACGTCTATTTAAGATATTTCAACATTCGTTAACGCAGGTTTGGTTTTCGTATAAAGAGGTTCAAAGGTACAATCGGCATTGTGATGGTCTCGTCCGTATCGAAGAAACTTTCCACCAGGAGCGACACCACGATGGAGCGACTTGGTATTCAGCGCCGCGCGCGCTGGCTGTGGGCGGCACTGCTGCTCGCAGCTCTATGGACGCTAGTGTGCAATACGCCGTGTGTAAATGCCCAGCGAGCAGAGGCGGTAGCGAGCGAAATGGACGTTGTGGGAGGCGAAGAAGTCGCAGCGTTGGACGATCCGACGCGCGTGCTCCACACCAAGAAGACTGTGACGACTACGCGTACGCGCATTGCTGCGACGATCCAGACGACGCGCATTGCGGGAAGTGGCGTGCAGGATCAGCACGCAGAGAACGCGCTGCCTGCGTCGGTGGAGGCGCTGGAAGAGTGTCGACCAGGAGCTACGGTTGCGCAATGCAGCGAAGACCCAGCAGACGCCTTGCCCAGTGTCGAGAAACCTAAGGACCAGCGATTGGAGGCAGCAACTACACAGGAGATCGCCGTGGGGGACCTCGTGACGAGCCATGTCCAGGAGCTACAAGACCGAGTACGCGTGTGGTTGCCACAGCTGAAGGCCACGGTCGCCGGTGTGGTCGAGCAGCTCACAGAGACGAAAGAGTCGCTCGTGATCAAGACACGCGCGGCGTACCAGGAGTGTGTCGTGCTCTGTAACCACTTTTTAGCCGACGCCGTCGACGTGTTGGCGGTCGTCTACCATCGTGTCGCTGTCGCCACTGCCGACGTGTACGCCGTTATCAGCAGTCACGTGGGCGTCCTCGTCGGCCACGCCCAGGACGTTTGGGAGACCCACGAAGAAGTCCGCATCGTCACACGCCACGTCGTCTCCATGGTACTGCTTGTGCTATTAGGGGCCGTCTTCTTCAGCGTCTATGCGCTGGTGGGCACCGTGCCTGACACGGTCTCCGCAATGTGGACCAGCCTTGACGACCTCACACGGGCGCAGCTCAAGATCGTCTCGGTGCTCGTGGCCGTCTTCACCGTCTACCACCTGCGCGCATTCTGGTCGTTCTGGCTGCTGCTCGGGTCCATCCTCACGTTTTACTACTGGTCCGGCCACGTGCTCGCCAAGGCCATGGGCCCCTCTACTACCTCTGCCACGACGCTCCAGCGATCCGCCAGTAGGTTGGGCAAGCCCAAGACGCTCTAAAAGTCGGGTAAGGATTACGTAGCTGTTCCTCTCCTTGGAGGATTACGGTGGTAGAATAAATTAAACATCGATGGGAGAAGCTCGCGTCATAGGCCGACGACGACCGTGCCACAGGCTCGCGCTTGCTGGAGCATCCGTGGTGTGATGGCCTTGCAGCCGCTCATGTGAAGTGTCATCCCCCGTGAGCTTGCCATTGCCAGCACGGCCTCCATGGTCACGTCCGTGAGCTGTGTGCACCACACGAGCTTGAGCTGCCGTAGCTTCTCACAGCCACGCACGAGGTCCACGACGCCCTTGTCGGTCATGTTCATGCACCACGACAGGTTCACGGCCTCGAGCTGCTTGCCGTGCGAGCCCAGCAGCGCGACACCACGGTCCGTCACGAGCCCACAGTTGTTGAGATCAAGCGTTCGCAGCCGCGGACACGCGATCGTGAGCGTCTCAATGCCCGTGTCCGTCACATCCACACAATGGCTCAGCTTGACCTCTTCGAGGTACCGACACTGCGACGCGAGCGCCAAGATCGTCCGGTCCGTGATGCGCGATTGCGTGAGGTCGACGACGCGCAGCGTGCGCGGGAGGACAGAGCGTGGCGAGGCCGACGCGTCGAGCGGGTCCACGAGAAAGGCCGCGTCCGAGAGGTCCATGAACGACAGCGTCAGCCGCTGGAGATCGGGTGAGGCCATTAGCAATTGGCGGATCGCGTCGCTCGGGATGCGCTTGCACCGTGATAGGTTGAGGTCCGTGAGTGCGCGGCACGAGAGCACGAGAAAGAGCACGAGATCCGCCGTGAGCTGCGAGCACCGCGCAAAGCTAATGGTCTGTAGCGTCGCACACGCTCGCAGTGGGAACTCGGGTGCGTAGTCTGGCTGGAACGCCGCGTCGGTAATGTGGCGGCAGCCGTCGAGGCGAAGCACTTGGAGCGACGGGCACCCGTGCAGCACAGCGCGCACGACCGTGTTGTTGACTTGGGCGCAGTTGGAGAGATCGAGACAGCGCTACAGTATCAATGAAATATCCGGTGTTAGAGGCCTCCGCGAGGTGTGCGAGACACGCGGAGAACACGTACGAGCTGCGGGCAGCGAATGGGGATCTGCCGCAAGATGGAGTTGCGGATGCTCGAGCAGCCCTGGAGCGTGAGCACGACGCGCGCGTGCGTGAAGAAGGCGGCGAGTCGGTCGTCCGTGATCGTGTTAGTGAGCACCATGCGCTGCAGCAGGTCCATCACGAGCTCTTCTGGCAGGCGGCTGTCATGACACCAATCCAAATCCATCAGTTCCCATCCCTGTACGTATATGGGGGGAGAATAGTTATCATATCCAACGCACCGAAGCAGATACATGAGTGCACGCGGCGGCGCGCCGACTGCGAGCGTGTGGATGCAGAGTTGCGCGAGCGATGGAACGCCTGCCACGGCGCCGACGCCGGAGCGACGTGGCGTGGAAGCGGCCAGGGCGAAGCTCATTCTGCCGAAGCTCTGAGAAGCGGGGAGGGATCGCGGCCACGAGAGCTTCGGCGCCCGCACGGAATTTCAGTGGTCGCAATGAACCACAGAGAGAGAAGAAGAGAACTGAAGGGGAGCGGGGAAGCCGAGTGGTCACGTTGGGGTGGAAGAAGAGTGAATGAATGGAATGGAGCGGGAACCCGTGAGAGATTTTGCACAGGCGGGCAGACTCTCCTCTCGCTTTCCATCCTACCCCCGCTCGAGTGCCTGCACCTCTCTCGTCCATTCACCTTTATATATCGGTTACCTTTCTAAACCGATTATCTTATTAAATCACATTGGTTGATAAAGCAACTGCGAAATCTTATATGGGTCACTAATACAGTGAGTGATGTTCATTGAGCTCTTGGACCGATAACGGCTTTTCGGCGCAGTGACATTGATGTTGGGTGCACTGGCTGGTGAGAAAGGGGCGCACGCCACAGGCTGAAGAAGAAAGTTCTTGTCGCTCACAGCATCTACGCCTGCGAGAGCGAGAGGTACGCGTTCCACCACAGGGCGACGCCATTGCCTGAACGACAGCCACGAGAGAAATGAGAACTAATGATGGGTGCATCCCACACAGAGTGACGAATGGACGTACCCCACAGCACGCGCAGATGCGGCGGGACGTAGTGGAACGAGAGCCACTGCGTGATGGTCCAGACGCGCCAGTTCATGAGCAGCGCGCCCCAGTAGATCTTCTTCACGGTCTCGCTGGAGGCCTTGGCGCTCGCGCCGCGCAGGACGCCGAGCTGTGCGGTTTTGCAATGGGTTAGTATCATCACGGGATTCTACTCTCGTCCCACGAATGGATACGCACCGAAAACAGCGTGAACGCGAGATAGGGGGGCGTGAAGGCAAGACGGTCAAGCAGCAGCTTCTTGTTGGGTGTCTAGGCATGATACACGCACATCAGCGTCCGAGAAAAGAAGTTCGCAGGTCGACAGGGTTCACTGAGTCTACCAGCTTCTCCTTGAACACGCGCTGCTTCTCGAGGAAGAGATACCAGAAGTGGAAGATCGGGCCGTTGAACAGTGCGCTGAACGACAGGAGGTGGTGTGAGTGGGGTGCACAAGCTCGGCAGCGCTGCACTAACGAATGGTTACCCGAACGAGAAGAACGCCAGCACTTGTCGAGGAGAAAGACCCTGCACGACACGACCGATATACGCTCAGATTTACCATAGTGCAAGTGGGCGCACAGACTCTGACGAACCCGCAGTGTCTTGTTCTTGAGCACGTGACCTGGATGGAACATAGGGACGATACCAGTGTTGAGACTTGCCGCCCATAAAACAGACACGAGAAGACGTCGTACCGAGCACCTCGCCCAGCGCACCGACGCAACCGGACGTGATCGCCTTTGTGCTACACGTTACAGGCAGAGCAGCTCATCAAGACATACTGAATGACATTCGCCAAAGTCTCAACGTACCGCAATGGATGCTTGGCCAGCGCCGCTTTATATTGCTGCAAGAAGGAAGCTTGACACGGTCAAAATACCACCCAAGAGAAGCACGACAGCGATCGCATCGCACCTCCCACGCAGTCGCCATCACGCTCTCTTGTTCCCCTGAGCTGCTTGCCAAATGGCTTCTCTTCTTGGGCTGGTGATGATCAGAAGACGGATTCGCATTCAACGCTCTCTGTTAAAACCGGAGTCGAACTTACGAGTGGCTCCCCTTATCGAACTTAATGGAATGGCTACATATGGATCCGCAGACGTGCGTCAGGCTCATGAGCAATTGAGACCGGGATCACCGGGACCATGTCCATTCTGAGCGTCTGAACCATACTGTAGGTTTTGATGACGTCGCGGCAGAAGCTCCATATTCACGTCGCTGGTTGCGTCAGAAGCTCCAGCAATTGTCAGTTCAAGAATGCCGACTTGCTGAAACCACTGGTTGGCGACGGCCGTGCCCATGGCGCATGTCTCCGAGAAGTGATCAAGTGGGTGGCATCATGTCACCGCGGAGTCCATGTCGCTGGCATGGTCTCTACAGCCTTCAAGACGCAGTACTACACGTGGCCGCTGCAGATTAGCTGGGTAAGACACACGCATGGGGCTGGACAACACTGATGTTCTCACAGGAGTACAAACACAGGTTTCTAAGTGGTACTGCTTGGGATAAATATTTAAGAGGGCCTTTGCGTGCAGACGTCGCGCGGCACCTTGCTGTCGGCTCAGACAGCGCCCAGGCGGCTTGAGTAGGGAGTCTAAGTTCTTGAATGTTTCTATGCTACATTGATCTATTGGGGGAGTTGGGGAGGAGGAGGAGCTCACTTCTGGCGGGCACTCACTTCCGGAACGTTCTTGCGCAGCGCAAGCTGGGGTGTAGGTGACGCTGGCGACGTGGCTGAGCTCGACGCGTCAGCGTTCACGGGCTTGTCAACCACGGCGGCCACTGCTCCGCCCGCAAGGCGCTGGAGCGAGTAGACGACCAGCGACTTCTCATGATGGAATTCGCGGCTCGTCTCGTTCTTGCCAAGCTCGCACACAAAGGCGAGCAGCTTTTCTCGGTTTCGCACGAGGACCTGTTCCACCTCGGGCGACTTGTTTGGATTCGCCACGAAGATCTTGAACACGTTGTACGCTTCCATGCGGATGGCCTGGCTGGTTTCTCGCAACTGGAGCATGAGAAGCTTCAGGTTCGCACGCGACGCGACGTACCGCTGCATGACCGAAAAGTTAATCGGGTCCAGCAGTAATTCGCCGAGCAGCTGAAGCGTCTGGCGCTTGGTGACGTAGTTGGTCGACTCGAGAAGACTGTTGAGCAGTCCGAAAATGCGATCGAACGACTCGGACAGAGTCTCGAGCGTCGCCTGCTTGTGGCCGCGGAGCACCTTGGTGATGTTGCGGAACGCATCGGCCGACACGTCAAAATTGGCGTTGGTCTTCGTCACCTTGAACAGCACCTCCAGCTCACTGGGCATGTCCTTGAGGAACATGGTCGTGAGCACTTGATGGTCGAGACAATCTCGCAGCATCGAGCCGCAGATCAGCGCTGTCGAGTTGTTCTTGTACCCTTCGACGAGCCACCGCATAATCTCGGGCCGGTCGCCGACGTACTCGATGAAATTCTGGAACCCGTGGACCGTGAGTGCGCGGAAGACGTGGCCAACGTACTTGCGTGTCTCGAACGTCATAGCCATAAGCACCTTTGGAAGCAGCGTCTTCTCCAACACGCGGAACCGCAAGAGCAGCTCGGCCATGCGGTTCATCTTGCGCTCGCGCTCGACTTGGTCTTCGTCCCACGCCTGGAAAATACTGCGGATCTTGGCCCACAAGTGCTCGAGCTCTTCCGGAATCGACTTTTCCCTGGGCTCTTCCTCGCCACTCTGCTCGCTCGCATCATCGTGACTCACATGGTGGCCATTCGCGTCGGCATCGGCGTCCGCGTCGTCCGTCTCAGCGGCGTCCATCGACTCTATCCGCGCGCGGGGCTTGCACTCTTCCGTCGTGTCGACCACGGGGGCGATCGACTCGCCGCTTTCTCGGTTCGCGCCGCCGCTCTTGGGCGCGAGCGCATCTTCAAAGTCTTCGTCGGGAAACAAGCGCGTGAGCAGCTCGTCCACCTTGAGCACAATCTCCTTGGACGGCTTTCGTCGCGGCCAGAAGAAGGCGTTCATGGCGAAGTGGATCTAGAAGGCGAATGGCGGCGGTGGAGAAAGAGCGCGCGAGAGGAGGAAGAGATGGAGATGATGCGGAGGATGATGGGAGGCCGTGCGTGCGCTAGGGGGGGGGTGCTGGATACCTGCGGGCGGGTTACGTAGTCGGATGAGGACGGCTGAGTTTCCTTCGGAATCCGACAGGTTGACAAGTGAACATGGCGATCCAGAAAGGAACCCACACGCACGACATTCACCACCACCACCACACCCCTCATGGAACAACAACCGGAAAACGCACGAGAAAGTGCCGATTGGTCGAAAGCAATCACAGGGGTTAGGGGTGGAGGCCAGCCACGAGGGTGCCATTTCGATGGTGATTGCAAGATGAGGGTGGGGTAAGGGCTACGCACGTCACGATGGTGCGACACGCACTCGCACTGCGGTCTTTTTTCTGCGGCGCATGGAGAGCTTTGTGTGCAAAACAGAATGGTGCAGTAGTCAAGATTAGTCAATAATGCATACACCTCCTAAATCTAATGCATATCTATATAAATATCTCCATATCAGTGTAAAATACGATACTGTCATTACATGACCTATACAAATCGATGTTTCAGCCTTGATTATGGTGGCGATGAGCTCCTTCCCGAGACTAGGGCTCTGAACCCAACCCTTGTCTGACATCACTTGGCAAAAGGGAGCGCGCGGATGTCTTGACGACGCAACGACCACCATGGAACCCTAGCCCGTCTTGAAACGCGCAACCTTCGGGCAACGCGATCCCCCTTCTCATACACACTAAAAAACGTATGTTGAAGTTGGGTACAGTTTGGGGGCGGCAAAGTCGGCAGAAAAGGGAAACCTGCGCGCCCATCAAGTCGCCACCATGGAGAGGGGGATGCGCCCGCGGAAGCATGCGATGGTGGTGGTGCTGCCGCGCAATCCCGAAGCGCAGCATGCGCGACGGTGGGCTAATTACTCTATGTGAGAAAGGCGGTAATGGGGCGAACGTAACGCGTCTCGTGTGCTGTAGACTGGTCACTGCAATGGAGCGCACCGTCCGCGAGTACGCGGCCATGGCGCAGTGGATGCAGCCAGGGGCGACTACGAGCGCGAATGCGCATGAAGCGACGCGCAGCCGACTCGCGGGAGCGCGGTTGATGCTTTCGTTGAATGTCCTGTTTCCCGTGGGGACAGGTGACGATGTGGTAATGGCCCGCGCTGTCACCATTAGCGGGCAGGCCAGTCAAGTGTCGCGGAAGATTGCCGCAATGATTGAGGACGAAATCAAGAAGTGGCGGCGCATGGTTGTGGGGAGAAGCGGCGAGTCCAATGAGGATGCGCAGTCTCGGTGCGGTGCATTCATGCGACTGTTGGACGATCTTGCGTCGCACCAGTTTGTAGTGTCGGTTATGGCCCCGGCCGATGCGCTTCCCTTTGTCGACGGCGCGTGCACTTCGGCCAAACTGATCGCAACGCTTCAAGAGCAAGTCAAGATCGAGTTCATTTTGCTTCGTGATGAAGACGAGCAAACCGGCATTGCGTCAAAGAACGTGTTACAGCTGCTGCGCGGCATCAAGAGCAGTGCGAACAGGAATTGTTGCTTCCGGCAGCTCGAAGAATGCGAGGTTGAACTTCAAGGTGTTGTGGTATGACTGCATCGTTGATACTGCGATGTATGGTTTCCGCTGTCGTGACTAACGGTAGCGGGCCTACAGAAGGAGTGGCTACATGCTGCCGCACCCGTCGTTTGTGCCACCCTGCTACTCAGTGAGGTTGACGACCAGGAACAATTGCTGGAGCTAGAGATTCGAGCGAATTTCGTGCTGGTGCGAGCGACTGAAGCGCCGGCGTCCAGCTGGATGGCGCTGCACAGCGCACTGAGCAACCTGCGGTTCCACCATCTCGTGCCTCTGAAGTCAGTTCATCCAGCAATGCTCTTGGGGTGTCCCCTTCGCGCTCAGCCAACGAACGACTATCGCGTGAGGGGACAAGCTTTCAGCCACTATCTTGGCGTTAACGGATATGGCGGACTTGTATCGTGCACACAGAAGGTAGTTTTGCTCCCAAAGGCGGCCTTCTTGTATAGTCGGCCTAACAAACCATGGTGTATTGCAGAATGGAGTCCACCAATTCTTCCTGATGGTCAAGTCGCCAGGGAGTGGTGATTCGAGTGAGCTGCTAATGCACAGCGTTGCATCTGCAGAGGAGATTCTGCTGCCAGAGCCTGGAATGACTGAATCTTCGTCCCAGCATCAAGACGACGATTGCGACAAGATTGAAGCAGAGCTTTCCAGTTTGCAGCAGTTGCCAATCCAAGACTTCAACGTATTCCGCAATCGATCTGGAGTTTTGGACGCTGCATTCGCAGACACGAGCGAGTCTGATCCGCGTGCAGTGGGGACTCGGCTTCCCTCCGCAAAGCCAAGCAGAAACTCTGCTGGCTATTCCCGGAAGGCACTGACTGTCTCGCACCAAAACCCAACCCATGCACCCTCTACAGCCAGCAAGAAGCGACGCCTCTGAGTGAAGACTTTGGCATCCAGCAATCTCGTTTTCATTTGCGTTCGTAAGTAGAAAACAATATCTAGCTCTACACGGTGACCATGGCACGGCGGTTCGGATTCTTCTGAAGCTTGTGGCTTCGCTTGTCGAGACGCTCGCGGTGCTTGTGGAACTGGTGGCTCTGACGCTTGGCTTCGACAATCGACATACCTCCCGCAATGTTCTGTACGAGACAACAAACAAGGTTCGTCAGCATCCACGGCTCCACCAAACCCAATACCGTGAGACCAGCCACTTACGTTGTGTCGCTTCATGAAGTTTGCCACGAATACCGTCGACAAGGCTGTGCTGCCCGCCGAGGCGTCGACACCAGCAAGCGAGTACGAGAGTAGCAGCCGCTCCTTTGTTGCCCGTGCAACTGACACACGCTCGTCCTCCGGACGGAAGCGCTGGCGGTAGTATCGTCGGAACTCGCGCTGTCCCACACGGCGACCATTCGCCAGTACAAGCTCGCCCGTCTCGGACACGCCCATGAAGTCGTCTTCTTCTTCGCTCTCTTCGTCCGACGCCTCCTCTTCGACTTCATCTTCGACCACCTCTTCGTCGTCACCAATCTCAGCTTCGCTGTCGGTCTCCCACTCGACTTCTTCATCAGCAGCCGCGGCTATTTCCTTGCGCTTTTGCTTGCGCTCCTTCTTCGTGTACTGCGCCGAGAAGTCGTAAAAATCGAGCAGCTCCTCCATGTCTTCATCGGCCTCGTACAAGAGCTTGCAGTGCGACAGAGCCGTCATGTGCTTTTGCACATCGTGGTAGTTGTGGAACGTTTTTCCCTTGCCGTTGCAGTACAAGCAGAAGTGGCCCAGCTTGACCTTCTCGGCGAGGTACGCGACGAGACCCTCTAAATCGGTGAGGTATTCGACATCCGGAATGAAGAACCCGTGCTCCTTGAGCATGTGCGACAGACACGACTCAAAATCTTCCGCGCGGTGAGCACAAAAGATGCAGTCCTCCTTGGCGAGTGGCACTTGCTTCTTGAACTCTTCCAGCGTCATGGTCGGCTCCCCGGCGTTCTCGTTCTCGTCATCCTCGCCGTCGGCGTCCTCGGTCTTCTGCGCCGCCGCGTCAACCCCAACGACCTCGAGCTTCTTGGTAATGGTTGCGACAGCATTCGCGACGTCGGGCTTTTGCTTGGCGTTGGCCAAGTGCTTCTTGCTCGACAAGTGATTCTCAAAGGCGTTGGGGTTTGAAAACGTCTTGTTGCACGGCACGCACTTGGTCATGGTCTTGACGCCGGCCTTGGCCATCTCTTCGCGCTTCTTGAGCTGCTTCTGCTTCGGGTCTTTCTCGACCTGCGCCTGCTTCTCGGCCACGACCTTTTGCATGCGCTGGTTGAACTGCTCCTCGGTCACGGACGGCAGCTCGACGACCTTGCGCTTGAGGTTGTAGCGGTGCCAGTCGCTGCGGAAGTGCTCCTTCTGCTCGCCGGGCAGCTCAAACTCCAAGCGGCACGCCGTGCACGTCCACATGCTTCTCCTGTCTTCTTCTTCTTCTCTCTTCTCGTGCGCTTGGCGACGTCGTCGACGTCTCTTCAAACTGCGCTGGTCAAAATGCGAGCAGCTCAACCCGTTTGGCAGCCAACCGAAGTGAACGGACCAATCCACCCAAAATCAGTAGGTATCTTGACGCTACCTTCGCGCAACATTATCAGAGTGAGTGTCGTCATGACATTCACTCTGCTTGTGTTGGACGACATTGTCGTTTGCGTCACGATCTCTGGCACCGCCAATCCTGAAGCTCCATTAGCCACTCCTCTCCGATGCAGCTCCGCCGCGCGCTCGCGTCCTCTGCCGCTGCGTTCTCACGGCGCCGCGCCGTCGCTTCTGCGATCCGCTGCTTCGGCGTCCACGCGCCGCGCAATCCGGCGCTCGCTGTGTGGAATGACGACGATAAGCGCTTCTTCCAGGAGCTCCTCACGCCCGCAGCCGTGCTCACGGACCAGGACGACACGGCGGTGTACACGATCGACTG
>JAADXL010000426.1:0-27527 GCA_023337755.1 Pythium aristosporum | reverse complement strand
TGGAAGTGGCGGATCGTCTTGTTGCGGTACAGCCCGACCGACGTTCCCTTGGACGCGTACGCGTACTTGTGCGTGTCACACGACATGCTCGTGACGCCGGGCAAGTCGAAGTTGAAGTCCGGAATCACATCGGGACGCAGCTTCTTGGCAAACGGCAGCACAAAGCCACCGAGGCAGCAGTCGACGTGGAGACCCACGTCGTTCTGCAGCGCAATCTTGGACAGCGACGTGATGTCGTCGATCGCACCGTTCGGGTAGTTGGGCGCGCTGCTGTAGATCATGATCGTGTTGGCCGTGATGCTCCAGCGCACAGCGTTCAAATCCATCTTGAGCGTCTTGGGGTCCACGGGCACTTGGACAAGTTTAATGCCGAGCACGTCGCAGGCCTTGTCGATCGCCGCGTGGGCGGTCGTGCAGGCGATAATCTCCGGTTGCATGATGCCGTACTTGTGGCGGAACCAAGCGCGGTGGGTCTTGGCGGCGAGGAAGATGCTCTCAGTACCGCCCGAGCTGATTGTGCCGCACACTTCGTTGTCGTCCTGGCTGCTCATAAGGTTGGCCGTCATCTGGATCACTTCGGCCTCAAACTTGTTGACCGCCGGCCACAAATCGCCGTGGAGTGGGTTCGACACGGAGAAGAGCTCGTACGCCTTGTTGAGCAGCTTCAAGTGGTTCTCCTCGCCGTGGTACACGGCGCCAGAGACCAGGCCGTCCTGCCAGCGCTTGTCCGAGTTGCCCACGAGCTGCAAGAGCAGCGCCGACAGCTCGTCGTCTCGCATGCCCTTCTTCGGAAGCACATAGTTCTTGGGGAGGTGCGACACGTGAGTCGCCTCTCCCTTGACGGCGTGCTCGATCTGGGCCTCGATCTTCTTAATCTCACCGGCCACTTTGCCCGACACGATGGGCATCTTCTTGAGGAAGTCCACGGCGGCGCCGCCCACAAAGTTGAGGACCTGCTTGCGCGAAACATACCGTGCCTTGCGGACTGTGTCCACGAGCGACGTAAACACGACGACCGCCACCATCACGACCACCACGTCGCCCATGGCGGCTTCCAGCTGCGGCGCTTGGGCGGCAAGCGCGTGCCACGCCTCGAGCAAAAAGCTGTTCTTGGGAAGCGCCGTGGTCGTGGTCTGGGAGCGCCAGTAGAGGCCAGCGGCCAGCGCGAGCGGGTACGCGCGACGGAGGAACCGGTCCACGTTGAAGAAGGAGCGCAGGGAGACGTACAGCAGCGCCGCGGCGACGCCCATGCCGACGACTTCGCGGGGCACGTCCGCAACGAGGGCTTGCACGTTGAGCATTGTGGGTGTGGGGAGATGGAGATGCTGCTGGTTGCTGGAAAGTTGCCGAATGCTGAGAAGAGGTCGCGGCGTCTTCCGCCACCCTCTCTCGCTCTCTCTCTTCGTTTACGGCCCACGACCCAATGGAGTATTACGTACTAAACTCATACGGAGGCACGGATTAGTATATTTCCCTGTTTTCGACGCCGTGTTTGTCGTCGAATCCCTAATAAGGACCGTTTCTGGGGGTTTGGCCCACGTCGGGAGGTTGTAAAACGGGAATTTGGACGCATGGCCCACGAAAAGGTGTTTACCAGCGAAGTCGACCATGGTCGCTGAGCATGGCACTAATTCAGTAGACGTAGTCCCCCCAAGCAGACTAAACAGCGACAACTCGACCGATTGTACTGGAAGGAACGCTGTATAGTCCAGATGAAATTTACCGGTACAAATACCGTAAAAGAAACCTCGAAGCGTCGTTTTATATGTTGGGGCATGTTTACACGTTGAGAAACGCAACTCTATATGTTGCTCATATATGTTGGAGGAGTGTTGGACACATTCGCGCCAACAACGAGACCCGAATGTGGCGAGGACGCGTGCCGCACCACGGCGGCGGCGCTCGCCAAGGCCGCAGCGTCATGCTGCTGCTGATGCTGGTGCGAAACATCGCTGTCCTGGACCGCAAGCCGCCGCTCACGCTCGGCCTTATTGGTGTGGCATCCCCATCTCAACCTCACTGCTGCTGCAGCTGCTAACAGCGATGTCACAGGTTTCATGGGTGCTCTGCACTTCCAGAAGACGCTCAGCCCCGCGCAGTTCAAGCGGTATTCTCTGTACGTCCTTTCTTCATCGAGTTGGTAATCAACGACATATTTGTCTGACGACTCTGGACTCGCAGCTGTCCAGACCGAGTGTTTGCCAATGCCGAGTGGTCGCGCGTGTTCGCTTCCGCGTTTCTCCACGTCGATGACGTGCATTTGTACCACAACATGTATGCTCAGTGTCTCCTATTCGCCTCTGCCTTGTTTTCTTCTGGGTGTTTCTCATGATGCGGGTTCCTTGGGCGGTAGGATCTCGTTCCTGTGGAAGGGGTACCATCTGGAGCACCGCTTCGGGTGGCTTCGCTTCGCGCTCACGATCGCCTACTTGCTCGTGGTCTGCCATGTGCTCGTCGTCGTGCTCGCCTTCTCACTGGAGACTTGTGTGGGCTTGCGTGGGTACTCGCGACAGTGCAGTATCGGCTTTTCTGGTGTGCTGTTTGCCCTCAAAGTGCTTCTCAACCACGGCTCACCAGCTTTCACAAACGTCTACGGGTTCCGTGTGCCGACCAAGTACGCCGCGTGGCTCGAACTTGTCTACATCCACCTGCTTGTGCCGCGGACGTCGTTCATCGGCCACATGTGTGGCATTTTGGCTGGTGCGTTCACCCAGCCCAGGATGACTACCTCATAAGAAAGGTGCTGAGAAGTTCTGTGCACAGGATACATCTTCATGTGGACTCAATCGGAGGCGACGATCATCGATCGATGGGCGACGCTACTCGAGAAGCTTTTTCATCCTCCTGCACAGCCACAGCAAGGACCGAGGAACTTCGGAAGCGGTACGGCCACCAACGTCCGCACTCCCCAGCCATCGCGTCACCACGAAAGCGATGAGGAAATGGCGAGGCGCCTGCAAGACGAAGAAAACCGCCGTGCAACCAGCGGCGTGCGGGCGCGGTTTGAAGCGTATGAAGGCGGTGGCCATGAAGCGCCCCAGCCACCGGTGGCACGTGCCGAACTCTCGACAGAGGAATTGCGTCGACGACGCATGGCTCGGTTCCAAAACACGTAGAGGACGTTTTCCTATAAACCAAGATTAAAACGCTATATTCATTTGAATTCATAAATAATCGAACGGATGGCTGGAGCTGCTCTGCTCAGGGGTCGACAACTACCGCTGGTTGCGGCTCCGAGCACAGCTCCAAGATACATGCAATGCATGTGTGGTCCATGTGGTCCTCCTCCAAGGTCGCTGAAGTGTTATCTTCGTCATCAAGACCCGCGGCAACAGCGCGAGCATCACCCCCAGTCTCGCTTGCGCTGGAAGAGGATGTCTCACACGAGTCAAAGGTCGCAATGCGGTAGCTTGTGCGCCAGTACAAAAGCAGCAGCGCCGTCGCAAACGCCACGAGCAACACAAAGTTGATACCGAGAAACACATCGAAAACGCCCAGTGGAGCTGTTGCCAGGCACCAGAGCACGTGGGCCATGGACGAATACGTGAGTGCGTGGATGAGCCGCTGGTACGCCACGTGGCTTTGCGAGGTCTCGTCAACACCGATCCGCTCAAAGCTCTGCGAGATACGAGGCGTGTTGCTCACAAAGCACAGCGTCATGGCAAAGCACACCCAGACGTATAACGAGAAACAGCCAAACTGGAACGAACGCGCCGACATCACCACGAGCGTCACGGCCAGTGGTACGAACGAAAAGAAGCCGCCGGCAAAATCCTCTCGGCCCGTGCGAAAATCGGCCCACGTCAACCGGCACAATTCGTCAAACGATTGCGGGTACCGCACACTCGCTCGTGGCGCCTTCTGGCACTGTGGGCAAGGCGGCAGCTCGCCTACCCCACGCTGCTCGAGGCATGCTCGATGGGCACTGTGAACACCCAGTGTCGTCGGGTTGATACAGTCGCACAGTCGGACCCACGTAGTTGGTACACGCAATACACAGTTCTGGCGTCTCTCCCAGTCGCGACACGGTTCGCTGAGAAGGTCCACATTTCCGCAAACCTCGCACTGGTGACAAGCAGACTGCAGCTCTTTGCTGATACACATCGCTCTCCACTTGTCGCGTCGAATCACTGGCCGTGGCTGCGGTGCGAGATCCGGCTCCGTGAGGGCAAGCACGTGCAGGCGGCAGACGACGTTGAGCAGCCGGTTCTCAAATGTCGTGATCCATTTGTACGCAAACGGCGAGATGAACGTGGGTCCGCCCCTCAGCGTAACCTCTGCCTCCAAGTTCGAGCGCCGGAATCTCGCTTTATTGAACCGCGAAACAAACTGGCGTCGCCAAAACCTTTCGTCGTGGTCACGGTGAAAGGTTCGACAGCAAGACGAAACGCGCATCAGCTCGACCGCAATTAGAAACGCGGCAACGTTCGCGAATGCATTCGCCTCCAACTGCACAAGCGCACCATCGTTTGACCAGTCGAACTGGTTGGCATTGTTGGTGCTATCATTCGGTATCAGATGGTGATCGTTCGTGTGTGAAGGTGGTCCCGACTGGAGAATTTGGTGCTGAATCCAGCACGCGCAGGCAATCACGGCCAGCGAACAAAGCGTCATCCATATAACTTGGTGGGGAGGAAGCTGCCGCGACGCCTTGAACGACAACGCGTACACGGACACCAACCCAGTTGCCACGCCCGCACTGGAATAAAGCCAAACAATCGCCGAGACGAGATGTTCCTTGGCGCGCCTTGCAGCCGCATGGGCTGCTGCTGCACCGCGAATCCGAGGTCCCACGATTGCATCACTGCCAGGGCAGCGTTTGGGTTCGGACGCCTGGAAAAAGACAAGCTGCGCAAAGAAGCCCACCGTGCCAGTGAAGGTACCCATGAAATTGGTCGACAATGGGAGTGGAGAAGCGGAAGAGATTGTCGCTTGATCAGCAACTGGCTTAGAAGTGGCTTCAAGTCCCCACACGCGGACGCAGAATAGTGCTCCAAGCACGATCGTAAACGACCAGAGTGCACAGCCCAGCACGAGGAAGACGACCCCTCCTCCAAAGGCCTTGGCCTGGAGTCCCATTGTGGACCGCGCGAACTTGTACGAGATTGGAATGGCCGTGAGCAACCCAATCACCGCACATGCAGTCACGGGAAAAAGCGGGAGCGTTGGCCCCAACCACACCACCGACAAGTCGACCAGTACAAAGACCAGACATGCCGCCATCCCCAGCAGTGGTCCCACAAAGAACTCATCCGTGAATTGGCAAAGCTTCACTAGGCACGCGCGGAGCATTCGTGGAGATGACAGCGCAGTCTCGGACTGAGGTGGCTTGAAATACGGAAGCGAATGCAACATGATGGCTTGTGCTATGAAGAAGACAAACCCCGTCAGCAAGTGGATCGCACGAAACTGGAAGTAGACGTGGCGCCAGTAGAGCGCAGTACTCGCTGCGACCCAAGCGACACTTGCCAGCGTCCATGCAACGCCCTGGTAGGTGATAAATCGAAGACCGCCTTGAAACGGCTGGAAGTAGCGGTACCCAGACTGCACTCTGGGGCCGAGGCCAACGTGGGAAAAGAGAATCGCACCGACAGAGAGCAGAAAGCCAAAGCCGTAGAGCACTTCGTCGGCGTGGCGAAAGCGCTCATTCTGGTGGCACACGTGGGCCCCGACAAATAGCATGATCGCGCCAAACGTGACGAACCCATCGACGACGAGAAACGAAAACAAATCCGGTCGGTGCAGTAAGTCGCGCCAGCGCTTGTTCTTGGCGGGCGAGTGGAGACGAGGTGACCCGGTGGGCGTGAGTGGGTACGACTTGGTCCGGCGTGCGGTGATGCCCAGCGAACGAAAGTGCCGAATCGAGGACACAATTGCGAGATGCGGTATAAAGCCGATCAACCCAATACCACTCACGACACCACGCGGGAGACTCTGCGCTGGCACCGAAATGATGAGCGTTTCAAATAGGAGCTGGACGGCAAACAGCGTCCAGCCGATCGCTTGGCGCACGACAAACTGCGGACTGCCTTCGAACGGCTGCCAGAGTCGATATCCCTCGAAAATGCGCTTGCCCGAGGCATGCGACACGAAGCAACCCAATGCAAACAGCGCCGTACCGACGCACAGCGATAGATTGCGTAAGTATACTTCATACGGGGTCTGCTCATCGTGTTCATGGCGGAAGTAATCGGCCACGAGATGACATAGAATAGACGAAAGTGTCATCATGAGCGAAATCGTGATCTCTCCTTGCTGAAGCGCCAACTGGCGATTCTTGGCGCGCGCCGACGTCGACAGTGGACTGGTGGCAGTGACAGTGGCAGCGACATTTGCGACCGACGGGCTGCGGCGTGTGGCGGGCGTGGTTGTAGTCTGTGGCTCGAAATACGGGAGCGACGACATGATCGCTCCAGATGCACCGCATCCGAGAAGCAACGCGATGGGCGCGATAGTCTCGGCCAGCTTGGCACTGTTGAGCATGAACAACATCGACATGGCCACGAAGAAGCCGTACCAGAGCCACCCGAGTGTCTGCAAGAAGACAAACTTGGTGCTGCCGATAAACGGCTGCCACCAGCCAAAGTCGGGTAGTGCACGGACGGCACCGGCGTGGACGATTGGGCTTGCGATGGCCAATGCGAGAATGCTCACGCTCCAAAAAATCTTCTCGTGGAGCAGGTAGACGGGGCACCAACCATCGTCGGACTCGGCAGCGTCGAGGCGGCACGTGTACGAGGCCACGCCCACGGCAATTGTCGATGCGCACAGCAGTGCACTCACGTACACCTCGGGTGGTCGTCTATGGGGAACGCTCTGGACTTCGAGTCTCAATGAGGTATCGGCGCGCGTCGATTTCGGAGACTTGCTCGTCGTGAAATGCTGAAGCGAAATGAGCAGCACGATCTGCGAGATCAGTCCGGACGCGCCGACGGCCGTGGGGGCCCCTCTGTACACGACCGGGTTGGCCGAAAAGTCGGTCGCTACCGCCAGCATCATGGTGCCGACAATCGTGCAGGCGAAAAACTGCCACCCGAGATACTGCAGCAGCAAAAAGAGCCGCTCGCCTTCGAACGGCATCCACATGCGGTAGCCTGGGATCTCGTTGCAGCCGTAGAACACGTGGATCATGACGGCCGACAGAATGAACTCGGCACACGCAGCGACGATCACGGCAATCGACTGGAGTCGGTGCGCATAAAGATCGTAGATTACAAAGAGGATCGCGGCCGAGACCGACACGGCCATGCTCCCAATGGCCTTGGCGTTCCACGGCACTTGCTTGGATTCCGTCCGGAACAGGAGATTGTGGGACTCGTTGTCGCCACGGACGTCGTCTTCGTTAAACACGCCGATACTCAGGTTCAGTAGTACCTGCGCGACAAAGCCCGTGAGCCCGAGCACGAGGTACTGGCCTTCCATCCACTTGCCGTGGTCCTCGCCCATCCGGTTCGTATTTGCGAGCAGCACGACCGCGCCCGTGAGCACGAGCGTGAGCAGACTCCAGCCAAACGCCTGCATCCACACAAACTCGGTGCCGCCCTGGAATGGCTGCCACCACTTGAACTTGGGCGATCGTGTGGAGCCAGCGAGCAACGTGAGCGGCCCGATCCAGGCAAAGCCCAGCGAGCCGAGCGCGACGAGCGTGAGCACGACGTTGTGTTCTTTCGGGACGATCTCGGCCGCGATGAAAAAGAAGAACGCGACCACGGCCAGCACGAGCGCACAGACGCGGATCTCCTGCGAGCCGTGCTCCATCAGCACGAGGCGAGCGGTGGCGTCCTCGTCTCGGGGGGTGTCCTCTGCGTCCTTCGCGGGCTTTACGCCTAGCGCCACAGGCACGCGCCGCCGCAGCGCGAGTGACTCCACCTCCATGTATACAGCGGAGAGGAGAGGAGAGGAGGAAGAAGGTTGGCGCGGCGAGATGTAACGACCGATCGCGGCGTTGGTGTTGGCCAAATGCTGTTGGGGAGTAGTTGCATCGTGTTGGTTTTTCCCAACGGTCGGAAAGGATGGTCGGAGACCCGGTGAAAAAGATGCAAAAAATGCACAGTGGCCAAAAGTTCTCACCAGATGAAACGTTGGGAATCGGTTTGGAATTTATTTTGAAAGAAACGGTACGAGAGTCAGGACCCGACGTCGGTTTCGGCAATGCGATTCTTTTTGTTCCAGTTGGTTCTGGACCGTTCCAGTCAACTGGGGAGCGGAATGCGGTGGAAGTCCGACGAGCATTTGTTGTTTTTTACGTGTTGTCGAGTCGCCCATGGACTGTTGTTACAGTAGGGGGTGCCCTCACGACATCTTTTTGTTGGCGTCAGCGACACCGTTGGGCTTTGTTGGATGAGGGGTTTTCCTCTTTTTATCTGCAGTCAAAAATGGGTTTGTTGGAATCGATAAAAAATGACGTTGAAGTTGGCGAAACTGAATGAAGCCAACTCCATGTCTTTGTTCCATATTGGCCGACCAACGAAACACGAAGAGCTCCGAACAATGGAAGGACGACAAGAGAGGAAATGGAAACAGGATTAGCGCTGTGTGCTGAGAAGAGAACGCCAGAGTCGCTTGGCGCACCACTTGCGCAATGATAAGCATGCAACTTAACAGCGAAATGGCGGTGGCAACAGAGCATTTTTGGAAGGCAGAATAGGTATACCATTGTGAGTTCGGAGTCTACAGGGAAGGTATGTCCGTGTGTCATGCCGAGAGACGCAAGCATCAATCACGAGGATTGTAGCTCGACCTTTGCCTCAGGTCGAGCTGGATGCTAAGGGAGCTGATACTGTGGTCATCGTCGAACTCATCATCTCTGGATTGGCAGTATCTTATTCACAATGCCACGGATGACGCGAGTTGATCCAAAAATGCCGATGTACGAGTCTTCCACACACGTATCTGCGTCTGAATGCTTTATCCACTCGGACGAAATGCCGCCACGATTGTGCTTAGCGCGCCGACCCCATCACCAGTCGACGGCAACGCCGCAAACTGCTGAGTGGTCGGCACCATGCGCAGCTCCGTCTTTGCTCGAGTCACCTGGAAGGCGCTAGTGCAATGCTCGAGTTTATTGTCGATGATAAACGACGATGCACAGTCGAGAGCGAAATGTACTTCGCATCGCACACCACTCTCTCGGTCTGCGTCAAAATGTTCTTCTCGACGATCAATCTCCGCTGCTTCATTCGTGACACTGTGGTCACCAAATGTTTCCCCGCCGAGCCGTGAAGTTTCGCGATGAGACTGCGGTAGACGCCTCTCCCTTGTGTGTGGCCTTATATGTTATACCACTTGTCCCTTCCCTCTCCTTCACGAGCAACAACAACTGTCCGAAACCATCGTTCGCCTGCCACCTTGCCGCCGTTCTCCATATCCCTGGGCGTCCCAGGGGCTCGTCCACTCAAGAAGTTCGGGCACGCTTCACAGATGAGGAGGCTGGAGTTGCGGAATAGGTCGAGTTGGTTAGTGCAATGGCCCTGGTCCGAGCAGCTACTGTAGTCGAAGTAGACGTGGTGCTGGCGCGAGACGCTCGGTAAACTTGATCGAGCAGCTGCATGAGCCGCTGCTTGGCGATACTCGTGATTTGGTCGCCACCATTCTCCAGGATCGCCGACTGCATCCTTGCTGCATCACTGCGGAACCGCTCGATCACTTGCTTGACAATGATTTTGAACTGGTCTTTCGACATTTCCCCTTTGCTGTCTTTGTACAGCGGATACAACTTGGCCTTCACGTAATCGACGGCGATAGACTCCCACCTGAGCAACAAAAAGAGAGGGAGCAACTCGGTCAGCAGGCGTCAGCAGTCACCAACAAGGCGGAGCAACTCACTCTTGTTTAGCCTGCTTCGTGGTTTTCCTGACGGTATCACCTGACGGGCGAGACGCTTTCCGCTTTCCACTGGATCGTCCGGTAGTGGGCACCACAGCAGCGAATGACTGGATTGCTGGAAGCGAGGGCGTTGATTCTCGACCCCGTGTAGAAGTGTGTGGTGTGTGTGAAGACGCCCTGGAGGTGATTACCGTCGCCGTAGATGCAGGTGGAGGATTAATTGCTCGCCACTTCTCACTCAGCAAGATACACCGTTCACGAAACGCGAGGCTGATATCCGATCGAGAGGAGATGCCATCCAGTTCGTCGCGAAATCCTTGTACCTATGATATCGCGAACCACATTCTGCATGAAAAACATAATCTCGTCAACAAAATAATCCCTGCCAACGTACCTCATCGAGGTCTTCTTTCCTCACGGGGAGTCCTTCCAGCGCCGCGAGCACAGCCTCGAGTACGTGCGGGTGGAGATCTTTCGCCTTCATCGTGGCGCTGCCTTCACCATTGCCATCGCCCGAGCGGCCAACCTGCACCCAGGCAAACAGCAACCCCAGACAGCCCGCATCTAGTGCCGCGACTTTCTCGCGGTCGTTGAGTTTTGCAAAGAAGGCCGTCACACTAGTGACGAGTCGCAACCGCGCCGTCTTTGGAATCGTGAGCGACACGCTCGACGCGTAGTTGTCGTGGCTAGCCGCATCGGCCATGCGCTTCGCGAGGTCTCGGAATTCGTTCGCAAATGACGGAGTCAATTTGTTTGGACTGGTTCTCACACTTCTAGGAGGCGACTGTGCATCACCCGAGAGCCGCGCCGCCGCTTCAAGTTGCCGCTGGCTACGTGCTCGGTCTTCCCACATGTTATTTACTTCAGATCGCGCAGCCGGCGTCGACCGCGAGCCTAGGAGCGATCCGCGTGGCGGCGCATATAGTGTCGACGCGCCCAACTCGCCACGTGCAAACATGGCATCGGCACGCTGCTGGATGGCCTGCAGTTCCCTCGACATGTGCACCGCGTACGAAAGCGCCACGCCGCGGATGGGCCGTCCAGTGCTCAAATCGAGCGCGTCACCATCTGGCATCGTGAGCCGACTGCGGCCATGACGGCGACCGCGAGAAGCACTCGTTTCTAACGCAGCCGATAGACGGCGTCGTGTGGCACCGATGCCGCCCATGACATTGGACATGAGCGTCGCGAGGCGGCGAGTACGGCGACGGCTGGAGACAGTGGATGCGGGGCGAGCGAGTAGATCGCTTGCGCGCTGTGGGCCGCCCTCGTGGAGTGAGCAGTACCACGCATGCGCGGGCACTTCCCCCAACCCAACGCAGTACGTGTGGCTCGCGTTCATGCAGAGCGGCGCCTCGCACATGAGCAGCACATGCTCGTCGTCGCCACGCCCGCAAGCCTCACAGCGCACATTGTTCACGAGCTGTAGTTGGGCTTGCATATCGTGGTCGCGTGGGTCCGGACGGAATATCTGCTTCGTGTCAGCGATGGATTCGCGGTGGACGACCGCGCCGTCGGCATCCTTGCGCTCAACGTTGTTGAACTGAAGCTTGCAGAGCGGACAGAGGTTCGTGACTTTGGACCACGTGACGATGCAGTCGAAATGGAAGCGGTGGTCACAGCAAGGGAGAAAGCCCTGCTGCACGAGCCGCACGACGTCCTGGCAAATGCAGCACTAGTGAAAGAAAGAAAAAAGAGGGTTAGTGACAACTTGCGGGCCTTCTATCTCGGCCACTTCATATCGCTGGTGGTGCTAATTACCGCGTCCGCTTCCGTGTCGTCGGCTTCTTCGTCTTGATCGACCTCTACGGTGTCGTCATCGTCGTCCTGAGCTGTCAGATCGACGCACTTGGGCTCGTCCTGCTCTGTTGGCGTCGCCATTATTGTCGGGAAGATTCTTGTAGTTGCCTCGTTCCGAACTTTGGTGAACAAAAGCGTCCTTCTAATCGGATAACTCACAGTACTCCTGACTTCTATTTCAGCCAATCCACGCGCTGAGTACGCCATTAGACCTAGCCCTAAACGATATACTGACTTTTGTGAGTGTTGGTGAAACTTGATTTACGGATCCGCGTGAAAACTCGATTCGACATGTTGTGTAATCTGATAAGGGCATCTCCACCCGTAGACGGTAAAACACTCCGGCAAAACCTCTTCTGCCGGAGCAAAATTTCCCGTTATCCCGTTTTTCGAATTTTTCTCCCACCCCACTCCGTCAAAATCGCACACGGCATTTTCTTTCCAGCTATAGAGCTAAACGAAAGTCACTCGCCTCGCAATATCGTAGGTGCGGTCATGCCCTCCCTTAGTGTCTCTGACTGCAGGTTTGTGTCCACAACTGTGTCCGTGCAGATGTGTACTAGGGTGGGGCTCATTTCAGAGAATATATTCCGCGAGCTACCATCCTATCGATCAATGCGGCTATACTGTACTACGCAAGGAAAGGCTAGCCGCTGCAAAGGCTCTCATCCAAGGCGCGACGATCCTATCTTCCGTCTCAGTGAACGCCTGCAAAAAGCGCCGACACCGTGGCGCTCGAGCATTTGGGGGGAAGCGTTTTCTATTTGCTTGAGTTCTCAAAGTACCGCATAAATACTACTTAGATGTATGGCGCTCGAGCATTTGTTTGTTGGGAGTTTTGGACTCAAAGTTAACCATTATCAATAGGATCGAAGACGCAAATCTGATAAAACTGATAATTTATCAGAAAAGACTGATTATACAGCGTTCCTGGAGCCGTGCCGTTTTTTCGAGATTGGTTGCCTTTGGAAACTCTCTTATCGGACTGTCATAATCATGCGATAAGAAGTGTCATATGATGACTATATGCGGGGTGATAAAACACGTTTAATTAAACTGTGTCCGCAAAAACTCGCATATCGAGCGATATGATCAGGAGTGGGCAATACAAACTCGAAGATAAAGATAATCAGCATACATTCTGCTCTGAGGAACATGGCAGAACGATTTCTGAATGGAGGGAGGCGCGGGATGTGCGAGATGCATCATTTTGACTTTTGCACGAGTTCGCCTTGGACGACCTATGTCTCGTACTGGTTGCCGATATGGACCACCGCGAAGCAAGCTGGCAGCTAGATGAATACGGGGGTGATATCAACTTCATCCACGCATAAGACTTTCACAGTATGCGCGTCCGGGATCTGGTTGCGTTTGGTTCAGTCACGTCGACTTCTCTGTTTTGTAGACGTCCAGCCCGGCATGCTTCACTTTGACGGTTTGCGCTGTACATCTATGTTCCACCTCCTTCCCAACGCGATGGCCGCCCAGCAATAGTACCACAACATCACATCCCGCTTGGGTTGTTTCTCGTTTCCAGCGTTGCGCAACAATCAATGATAATTCAAAACATGCCATTTTGACGCTAAATCAAACTCATCGCTATGCTCCATGTGTGCTCCATACAATTCAGTTGGAAGCTATATCAACCTGAAGTGGACTCCTTATTATACACGTCGAATAACATGAAGCTCGCGGTGACCAGATCGTAATCTCCGGGGCCGCTGGGTACGAGCCGCTCGACGCCGACATGTGCGTTTGAGCGCACTTCCCTACGTCTCCCGCCAAGAGCAGTCGCCACGTACGTTATTTTGCCCGCTGAAAGGGGTGACGGTCCCAGTTGGATGGCAATGAAGGAGGGGCGCCAAACACCAGACACAGTGAGGTTTATTCCATACTCGAGCCGAAAACAAAAGCACTGTTCCGCAAGATTCGAAGAGTTTCAACACTATATTTACAGAGGTGTAGAGAACACTACTCACGCGCTGGTTTGTTTTCGTTGCGTCCTTGCGTGTGGCTTTGGCCTTGCACAGAGCTTAAGGGAAGGCGAACAGATCACATCGCTAGTCACGTTGTCGAGCGAGGAGGAGCTTCTCGAACGTCATATCGGAAAGCTGGTGGCGCTGCTTCAATCAGAGGTGTCGTCGATAGAGGGGCCCGAGCTGGTTGTGCTCATGATGCGGAGCTCTTCTGCGCCTTGCCGCAAAAGTGAGAATGAGGGACTCTCGACCAAACACCGGGCTTCAAGTCAAGGTATGCACACGATATGCACGGAGAATGCAGATCTCTTATCTTGAGTGTTGGTACATACAGTTTTCAAGTAATTTATATATGCGATGATTTATGCATTGGCCAGGGTTAGGTGAGTTTATTGAGACGATTTTTTCGTCTCACGATGGATAATCACCAGATAAGAATCGTCATATGACTCTTCTTATCGCATGATTATGACCGGCCGATAAGAGGGTTTCCAAAGGCACCCATTTGCCGGAGTGATTTTTGCCGTTTTACCGTTTGCCGCTGTCGGGTGGGGGGCATAGATTACGAAACGGGTAATTTTCTGTTTACCGGAACGTTTTACCGGATGCTCTAAACAGCTTGTCGAATGGGCTTTTAGTCGAAAGCAAATCGGTCGTGTTGACATCACAGCGGACCAACGAGTCCAAGCGTACTCGGCGGCACGAAGTAGATCCACGTGAAAATCGGCACCGCACGAGTTGCGTATGCCTCCAGCACAAACAAGTGCGGGATGGACGAGACGTTCTATGGAGATCGGCTTGGCACAGCACTAGCGTCGCGCCACTGAGCGAGCATAAGCGCCATGAGTGGTGTGTGGCACGCACGGGTCGGCAACAAGCTCAACGCAAGCAGGTGCCGGCCACAGCAGAACGTGTACTGTACGTATGGCCAACGTATTCAGAGTGCTCAGCCAAGATGAGTACGGCTGCAATCGCCGAGAACTTGAGTATACGAAGCAAGGCGAGCACATTCAAACGATGTATATCCGTAACTACTCAGCAGAGGATTGGCTACTTCGATTGGGGACTCGCCGATCCGGATAAACAGACCGCGGTTAAGGCCTGGGAATTAGCGCGAGTCGTCGACCAGCCACGCACGCAGATTCCAATGGGTCGTTTCTCAGCGCATGCCACCACGAGACGTAGAATGCCATCGCAAACGTCGCAAAACCTCAGCACCGTGACTAGTACTAAGAAAGGGAGTCACGTTGTTTCCAAGCAACGCAAAGACAGATGAGGACGAGGAAGCAAAGAGAAACGCTGTGCCTGAGACATCAACGAGTGGGGTGCATGCGCATGGTCACATGTAGCTCATGACCCAATTCGAGATGCACACACGGACGAAGACACCGGATAGTTTGAGACGAAATAGAACAGGGTCACGCGGTTTAGTCGAAAGACCAAGTGGATCGTCAACGAGCTTTGGCTCGGCAGCAAGCATTGTCGCTGATCGCCACGCAACCGTCATGGTCATGGGCGGTATGGGTTATAATGCCATGAGGCTGTGTCTAGGAGGAGCGGCTAGAGCGTCATCCATGGCACCGATTTGCCGATGGATTGGTCAAGGATATTTATCGAATCTCTTTGATCCGAGCGTTGGGTTCTTCTCGTTCAGAACTTGGAAGCGCGGAGAAACATGCACATCACATTCTTGGGTTGATCGAGAAGAACTGACTCCGTGCATGTGCACTTGTGCGTTCAGAAGCGACGTTGGGTGTGCTGCACATGGAGAGATTCGACAATAATCCATGGGGACTTGATTCGTGTCAGAGACTTCGGAACCTTCAAAGCTGCATATATTGAATTAGTACATTGGCTGACTGTCAGTTAGATGAACTCAATTGAATGAATCTCGACTGGAGATTCACACCTAGCGTTCTGCAGAGGATTTGGATACGTTACCGAAAGGTCGCATCTTTTTATTGGACAACCGTAGGAGAATCCCGTGGTAGTACTGTATTGTATCACCACACTTCGCGTACCACACGAGCATGGAAAGCATGTCCATTTGGAATACCGTACAGTACTGGCTGGCGTGTGTATCTGTTCAACTGATACCACTGCAGTAATCATCATGCGCGCATGTCGGTTGGCGTGTCGCTGCGCATGATCATTCAGTCCGTGGTCGGGACTGTATCTCAGATTCGAGTTGGAGAAGAACGGAGCGGCGATGCGGCGCGGACACGTGGGGTTCTCTCACCGTGTTGTCTGCCGATCAAGGGTACGAAGTAGTCCAAAGGGATGTACCCACCGAACCAATTGGGGCAGCCGGTTTAAAAGTCGCTGAGGCTCTGATCATGTTCCGCTAAGTATTCTGCAAGAAAATGTTCCTCAAGGACGCGTAATATATCTGGGAATCTTAAATGAATCTTGAACAGCAACGCATCCACCATGGAGATTCATGTGTCCAGAGTTTTGCTACCACCAATGCCTCCGCGCCCTGCTCACCTGAGCCCGTGCGGGAGAATGCGCCGGGAAGGTGCCCCCTGTCGCCCCTCTGTTACCAAAAGACGGCGACATATAACCTCCAAGCTGAGAAGCCCATATTCGTGGCCCCCGGGGCATCCAGAGAATCCTCTCTCACTTGGCTCCAGTGTCATTCCGCAATTTGCATCGCCTCGCTCAAGTCAAGACTCGGACGGATACCAAGAAAGAAGAAAGTCAACGAACACATGGCGGAAGTCAAGGACACGCGCCGCTTCGAGGCGCTGAACGCCCTCGACACGGCCAAGTTCTCGACCGCACATGTCAAGGCCATGCTCGTGGCCGGCTCGGGGTTCTTTGTGGACTCGTACGACAACTTTGTCATCGGTCTCATGGTGCCCATGATCGCGTACGAGTACTTTGGCAAGTCGAGTCTCTCATCGCGCTCGGACGGCTGGGTCAAGGCCGCGTCGTCGTGGGGAAACGCTGTGGGCCAGGTCTCGTTTGCCGTGCTCGGCGACGTGCTTGGTCGTAAAAAGGTCTACGGTATTGAGCTTCTCATCCTCATTGTGGGCGCGCTGCTGTGTGCATTCGCGACGTGGCCCATTAACGGCGATGGCAACAACCTGCTGATCCTGCTCGGCATCTTCCGTTTCATTTTGGGTGTCGGTGTCGGCGGCGACTACCCCGTGTCGGCAGTCATCACGAGTGAGTTTGCCGGCGCCAAGCGTCGTGGCACCATGATCGCGGCGGTGTTTGCGATGCAGGGCTTTGGCATCATTGCCGGTACGATCGTGTCGGTGGCGGTGCTCGCAATCAACAAGAACAACATCATCGAGCACGGTCCGTCGCAGCTCGGCTACTGCTGGCGTACCCTCGCTGGTTTTGGCGCGATCCCCGCACTCGGTGCCGTCTACTGGCGCCTCAAGATCCCGGAGACGCCTCGCTTCGCCATGGATGTGCTCAAGGACGACGAGGCCGCTGCCAACGCCACGCAGGTGTTCTTGAACTCGGACAAGCTCACGACCGATGTGCAAAAGATGGAGTCCAAGACGGGTTTCTTCTCCAACTTTGCGTACTCGTTCCACAACTACTTTAACAAGTGGGTCCACTTCAAGGTGCTGCTCGGCTGTGCGCTCGCGTGGTTCTTCTTGGACATTGGCTACTACGGCACGAACCTCAACACGTCGGCCGTGCTCGAGATCATTGGCTACGGCAAGCCCACGAGCAAGGGCAACCGCAAGATCTATGACGATCTCTGGAACCGTGCTGTCGGCACGTGTCTGATCAACTTGGCGGGCACTGTGCCCGGCTACTGGTTCACGGTCGCGCTCGTGGACAAGTGGGGCCGCAAGCCGATCCAGTACCTGGGTTTCACGATGCTCACGCTGCTCTTCTTCTTCCTCGCGGTCTTCTACAAGGAGCTCACGAACGACCACACGACGACGTTCGTGGTCATGTACTCGTTCGCGCAGTTCTTTTTCAACTTTGGTCCCAACACGACGACGTTCATCATTCCGGCTGAAGTGTTCCCGACGGCCGTGCGGTCAACGGGTCACGGTATCTCGGCGGCGTCGGGTAAGGTCGGTGCGATTCTCGCGGCGCAGTGCTTCTCTGTGGTGGCCAAGGGTTCGTTGGGTTTCAAGGGCGTGCTCTACATCTTTGCTGGCTGTTGTTTCGCGGGTCTGCTCGCGTCGTTCTTGGTTCCTGAGACCAAGGGCAAGACGCTGGAGGAGATCAACGAAGAGTACGAGCGCGAGATGCAAGAGGCTCGCATCAACGACCCGGCGTCGTACAAGGAGGCCAGGACGCCGCTCACCCAGGCGTGAACATGCTCAACAGACTTCTAGTGTGTTTTCCGTCTAGGCATCGATTGCTGTCAACGAAATGATGCCGGATTTCATATCACCCATCAATACAGTACTTGTTACGGTCGAGCATGTCTTGATCCTGTTTTCCAGGGAGATGCAACCGGACCAGCAGCCAAGTCCACCACCCGACCAATCGAGATGCTCACGAGCCCTCGCAAACCACCTCGCTCGGACTTCGCCCATTGGCAAGCCCATCACTTTGCTCGCACCACCGAGTAAGACGCCCGAGGCGGCTGTAAAACTCTAAAATCATCATCATCATCGACAGTCAGCTCGGCAACTCAAGCCATCCGCTGAACCACGCAACGCAGGACTTCAGCAATTGTATGCCGAAGCGAGAAGATTAGGGGACCGCCTGGGAGTCCGACGATGGGCCCACCACCTACGCGAGTACAACAAATGCAGCGGCCAACGCCCCGATGGACACCAAAACAAGCAGTCAAGGACAACATCCAACCGACCGAGCACACCACGCGACTCTCGCACGGCATCTCGGATCTGACTTTGTCATCACTTTGCTAGACTTGCAGTCCGGTAGAAAGCCTCTAAAAGAGCAGTTCAATGGTACTCCCGCGGAGAAGCGCACCCACAACCCAGCTCAACATATAAACCCTCAATCATGCCCCAGAATATCAGTATTACGATGCTTCGAGGTCACTTTTACGGTGTTTGCACCAATAAACTTCAGTTGAAAATGCCGTCTTGCACCAAAGAGGCCTCGCCTCGGCTTCAGTCGAGGAATCGTCTTGTTGACCTCGACTTCAACATCATCATCATTCGGACTATGCCATTCCTTCCAGTACAATCGGTCGCGTTGTCGCTGTTTAGTCTGATTGGGAGGACTACGTCTACTGATTTAGTGCCATGACCAGCGACTACACCTTTTCGTGGGCAACGCAGCCGAACTTCAGTGTACGACCTCCCAGACCCCAACAAATAAACAAAGAGCAAGCGAGAGAGGGCGATGGAAGACTCCACGCTATCTTCTCATCATTCAACAACTTTCCAGCAACCAGCAGCGTCTCCAACTTCCAACTCCCACAATGCTCAACGTGCAAGCCCTCGTTGCGGACGTGCCCCGCGAAATCATCGGCATGGGCGTCGCCGCAGCACTGCTGTACGTCTCCCTGCGCTCCTTCTTCAACGTGGATCGGTTCCTCCGTCGCGTGTACCCGCTCGCGCTGGCCGCCGGCCTCTACTGGCGATCCCAGACCACGACTACGGCGCTTCCCAAGAACAGCTTTTTGCTCGAGGCGTGGCACACTCTTGCCGCCCAAGCGCCGCTGCTTGAAGCCGCCATGGGCGACGTGCTGGTCGTGATGGTGGCGGTTGCCTTGTTCACGTCGCTCGTGGACATGGTCCGCAAGGCGCGGTACGTCTCGCGCAAGCAAGTCCTCAACTTTGTGGGCGGCGCCGCCGTGGACTTTCTCAAGAAGATGCCCATCGTGTCGGGCAAAGTGGCCGGTGAGATTAAGAAGATCGAGGCCCAGATCGAACACGTCGTCAAGGGCGAGGCAACCCACGTGTCGCACCTCCCCAAGAACTATGTGCTTCCGAAGAAGGGCATGCGAGACGACGAGCTGTCGGCGCTGCTCTTGCAGCTCGTGGGCGACTCGGACAAGCGCTGGCAGGACGGCTTAGTCTCTGGCGCCGTGTACCACGGCGAGGAGAACCACTTGAAACTGCTCAACAAAGCGTACGAGCTCTTCTCGGTGTCGAACCCGCTCCACGGCGATTTGTGGCCGGCGGTCAACAAGTTTGAGGCCGAAGTGATCCAGATGACGGCCAACCTCATGAGCAGCCAGGACGATAACGAAGTGTGCGGCTCGATCAGCTCGGGCGGCACCGAGAGCGTCTTCCTCGCCACCAAGGCGCACCGCGCCTGGTTCCGCCACAAGTACGGCATCATGCAGCCGGAGATTATCGCTGGCACGACCGCCCACGCGGCGATTGACAAGGCATGCGACATCCTCGGCATCAAGCTCGTGCATGTGCCTGTGGACCCCAAGACGCTCAAGATGGATTTGGACGCCGTGCGCTGGAGCATCACGGCCAACACGATCATGATCTACAGCAGCGCGCCCAACTTCCCGAACGGCGTGATCGACGACATCACGTCGCTGTCCAAGATTGCGCTGCAGAACGACGTCGGTCTCCACGTCGACTGCTGCCTCGGTGGCTTTGTACTGCCGTTTGCCAAGAAGCTGCGTCCCGATGTGATTCCGGACTTCAACTTCGACTTGCCCGGCGTCACGAGCATGTCGTGTGACACGCACAAGTACGCGTACGCGTCCAAGGGAACGTCGGTCGTGCTGTACCGCAACAAGACGATCCGTCACTTCCAGTACTTCGTGTACCCGGACTGGTCGGGAGGCCTCTACATCACGCCGACGCTGGCCGGCTCGCGTGCCGGCGCCCTCAGTGCTGCCGCGTGGACGTCGATGATTCGCTTGGGTCACGACGGGTACATGAAGAACGTGGACGCGATTCTGAAGACGGCCGACGAGATCAAGGCCGGCATCAAGAAGATTGACGGCATCAAGTTGTTGGGAGATCCTGTTGCGATGGTCGTGGGCTTCCGCGGCGACGGACTCAACATTCTCAAGGTGAGCGACAACATGACGAAGAAGGGATGGAGCCTCAACTCGCTGCAGCACCCGGCGAGCGTGCACATTTGCGTCACGCTGCGCCACATTGGCAAGGCAAAGAAGTTTTTGGCGGATCTGACGGACTCCGTCAAGGTCGTCAAGGCCGACCCGAACGGCGCGCTTGAAGGCGGCAACGCGATTTACGGCATGGCGTCGAGCATGCCCGCGGGGCCAGTGGAGGATATCTTGCGCATCTACACGGACGTGACGCTCAAGGTCTAAAGGGGGAGTTCGGAGTTGATACTGCATGTTTAGCACGCTTTATAGTACGTAACTTACGGATTCGTTTTCCTTGTTCCCATCGGTCAATGTGTCACGGTAATGAGATCTCACGCACTTTCCTCCGATGGGGACTTCTGCCCGTCTCAAGATACTAGTAGTATGGCTGGCAAAAGGTAATCACCAGCACCAAACTTCAACCAAGCAGCCTCAGGACTACAGTACTCACATTAGGAGCAAAGTCACTCATGGTTTAGCCAGGTTGTATATTGGCATCATCAGGAGAAAAATTAGTCTTATGAAGCATTTGCTGAGCGTGCCTACGCTCGTCAAGTGGCCAGCGCGACGGCCACGCGGTTGAGCTTGCGGCCGATGAGGTGCGGTTTCCTTTTCGGCTTCTTGCTGTTAGCATTTGCATTCGATGGGGCGCGGCCGTTTCCTGATCCGAGTAGCTCATTGAGCTTCTTGTGGTGGCCGATCTGCTCGGCCAGTAGCTTCATGCACACGCCTCTCCGCGGGTGCAGCGTCGTCCACAGCGCTGGCGTCTCGGCCACAGCAGAAGTGGAGGAAGAGACGGTGGCGCAGCTACGGTCTGAGACTGGTCGACCAAAAGAATAGGTCATATCGGTCGACGTCTCACCCTGAAACTCGTATAGGAACACGGCCTCGAGGTCGTCGAGCGGACGCTGTGTGTACAGCGAGACCTCTATGTCTTGCAGGAATGGACCTGGCCAGAACACGGCACTTCCAGGAGCAACAGGCACTTGCAACGAGCCGTCTCGAGCGTAAGAGACACTCCACGCGATCTCTGGTGGCGACAGAGAAGCAGAAGAGGGAAGTGGTGACGGCGACCGATTGCGCTGGGCAGCTGATGTCTGCTGTGTGGCAGGGCATGCGCTGAGCCGCATGTACCGGATCGAGACGACAAACATCTCCATGTCTTGGCTACTGGACGGGATTCGAAACTTCTTGACGCCGACGGCGACGACATCCTTGGTTTCTTTGTCCAGAAGAGCCGAATACGAGACGCCAGCATCCCCTGATGGCGATGGCGCTCGCTGGATGCCGACTGATTTGAACCTTGCTTCAGTGAGCAGCGCCTCATGTGCGGCGTCATCGGCAACAAAGTCACAGTAACTTACCCGACCGTCTTGAAGCATACACTTTGCGCAGTGGAATTCGTGGGCATGCTCCACAAGCCGCTCCGCCGGCAGCTTCTTCCAGCGACTGCACGTTGTATGGAATGTCTGCTCACAGCCGTCGCGCGTACATGCCAAGTAGGGAACTTCTCGCACGCCAGTCTCGTCTGCAGACGGCTTGCGTCGCTTGCGGAGCTTGATGGGTTTGCTGCAGACTGCACAGGTACGTGATCGCAGGACGCCGCTCTCATCAAAGTGGGAGACGCTGCAACCTTCTACAATGGCCGACGCGTCGTGGTGACGCCCAACACCGACGATCGGAGTTTTTGCACGGAACTGGTCCATGAGTGTTCGCGGCCGCCCGACGTAGTTCTCAATGCGGAGAACCACAGAGAGTTGTGTGCTGACGGAGGCGGCGAGCATGACGCCGAGGTTGTCGGCGCTGTCGCTCTCGAGCAATCCGCTCGTGCCGCGCTCACCCGTGGGCGTGACACTGAGTTGAAATGACTCGAGCGGCGTCCACAGCACGTCTGTGAGTTTCCGCATGAGCTGCTCCTTGAGGATGCCGTGGACCGTCTCAAGCTTGAGCAGCAGCAGCGGGGATTTGGTCAAGTTCCACAGCGTGGCGGCGACAAATATGCGCACATCGCCGTCGTCACGTGCATTGTGGAGAATACGCAGTAGCAGTGGAAGTGCGCCGATGAGGTCGAGCTGCGTCTGGCATTCGGTTTGGATTGAGTAAGAGAGCAGCGACGCAGCGCTAAGCTGGCGCAGGCAGAGGTCAGAAGACAGGGCGACCGTCTGATGGAGAAGCATCGCCAGTGGACAGTTGTGGCGATGGGAAATGCACTGCCAGCTACACTCAGAGAGGTGTTTAGCCATAGTTGGGCTCAGCATTGCACCGCAACATACCGATCGCACGAACTGGCACTGAGCCGTCCCCGCTCCGAGTGGGCGAGGTTGCACAGGATGCTGATCGCGCGTAGCCCCGTGCAGGGGCACACATCGTCAAACACAAGAACGTGATATTTCAGAACTGAGGCAAAAGGAAGGTATATACAAGGGCACATACGCTGCACAGCACCGCTGCACTCCCCACGTCGTGTTGGAGCTGCTCGTCTGTTTGGCGATGAGCGTGATGCGTCGAACGGTCTGTGCTTGCACCATCTGGTCGCGCTGCTTGGCGTCACGGGTCAGGAGGAGCAACCGCTGGAGGTCGAGCTCGGTGTCGCGGGGATCGCGCAGCTCGCGCGACGCATCATCGTCGTCGGCGTGGCCAGTCTCATTTCGCCACAGCAGCGCGACGATCTCGTTAAAGCTGACCGTCTCTCGCGCCATAATCCCCAATAAGTGAGGTTCAACAGGTGAGGTACCGCAGCACAACTTTCTCTTGACCACCCGCAACGGGTAATAGCCTGCTGGGGAATGTAAACTGCCGGAGACCGTTCGAGTTCAAAAACAGAACAGTTTCACTCGGATTCCGGGCGAAATTAGACACAACGCGACCGCCACTGCCAACCAGAAGGAGGAAGGGAAGCTCGAGAACCAGTGGCGTGCAGGTCGACCAAACGCAATACCATATCCCCCGCCTCTTTGCGTGCATTGGTCTCTATATGCCGCCTCCACCAGTGATCACGGGTGCCTCCGCCGGCAGTGGGCTGCTGCAGGAGTTCCGAAAGAAGATTAGCAAGTATGCGGCAGCGTCGCCCACAGCGACACCGGGCTCGTCACCGCGACCTACCGGTCAAGATCCACCGCACCAGCCCATTCGTCGAGCCGTGCTGCTGTCGCCACGTACACTCCACTCCACCAAAGCCGGCGGCGATCTTCTGCACCGCATCGGCCGCTTCGAAGAGCACGACGCACTGCTGCAGCAGCTCGAACTGCAGCTCAGCGACATGATCACGCAGATCAACGGCGCATGCCGTGCCATGGGCAGCGTCGTCGAAGCGTTTACACAGACATTTCGGTATGACGCCGCGAGCTACAAGGTCGGCGTTGACTACCTGTCGGCGATGAAGCAGATGCGGCGCGAGCGCGCCCATCTCATGGAGCAGGCGTTGCGGTTCACAGTGTTGGACCCGCTCGCGTCCAGGCTCGCTCGCCACGCGGTGCTGCAAGAACGCATTGCCGCCTGGCGGCAGCTGCAGCGTGAGGTCGACAAGGAAGAAGGCAAGAAATGGGGTGATCCTTTCACGAGAGACGAGCGGCTAGCGATGCTCCACGAGCAGCTGGACGCGCTGGAGCGGGAGCTGGGTGAGGCGCTCGATACTGCGACCAACTCGACGGCCGTCCATCAGCAGGTGGATCTCTTCACGACCATGCGACTCCAGCTCGCGACATTCTTTTACCACACCAACCACTCGCTCTTCTCGCGCTTGAGTGAGACCGAGGCCGAGATTGTGATTGGTGTTGGGCCGTCACCACGGTCACCTGTTGCTGGCGCGGTCGCCACAAGGATTCGACCAGCGCACCCGCTCGCTGGTGGACCAGAGGACACGTTCTTGGAGGATGAGAACACAAACGAAAGCCGGTCGCCCACAAAGATGACGGCAAGCATCAAAGAATCCGACGATGTGGCTGTAAACGAACTGCGCGAGTCGATCACCCTCGAGCAGTTTGGACAGGGCGTACTCATGCCATTGTCACCTGAACCCGCAGAGTCGACGGAGAATAAACCCGTTATGGAACAGATCCCGTCGACCAAGACCGTGCCCGTGCCGGAGCTGCTCGCGCTGGCGTCACACCCGGTCGTGGACACCTTAAGCACCGAGGACGAGGACGAACGCAGCACGCAGCGACGGCGCCTGGCAAAGCAGAACCTTTTCTTGGTCGGTGGCAACAGTCCGCTCAGTGACTCGAGTGTCTTCTCGGCGATCCGTAAGACGTTCAACGACAAGTTCAACTCCCCGAAAGGATCTGAGAGGAGCCTCCTCTCGGTCGGTGTCTCACCGCCCATCAGTCCGACCGCTGCCATGACAATACCGCAGGTAAAAAGGAATTGTCTGGATGGACTGACCAGGCCACAAGCTGACTTCACTATGTGATATGCTATAAGGCATCACGGCGCAGCGTGGTCGTGTCGGACGACGAATGGGCGGCCGTCGAGGCTACATTATGGGCCATGGACATGGCCCACGTAATGACTGCCCGCATGGATGCCTCTACTTCCACTTCACTCACGCTAGCCAACCTTCTCCAGCTCGTACGTAAATGCCAGCTGCATTCTCGACCAGTCTCTCATAACCGATCCAACGGTTCTGCATAGGATCCCGTGCTGTATGCACTGAGCGGGCTGCTCTGCTTCCCGTCGCTCGTTCATCTCTCCAACACCGACCGCCACCTCCACGTGCGGCTTTGCCAATGTCCCGCAGTGTGGAAGCGCAGCATTCGACTCGGCGGGCTCACGCGCGCAACCCGCAGCGCTGTGTGGCTCTCCATCTTGTACGGTGGCACGCCGTGGCTCCCCCCACAGGAGACCGTGCCGACCAGCAGCTCAACTGCTCTCGCGAGTGTGCCACACCACCTCAAGGCTCGCGACCAGCGCAAGAAGATCTACGAAGGCCTGCTCATCAAACTGGGCACGCGCATCGCCGACGGGCTCTTGCAGAAGTCGTTTGACGAAGACTCGGACGACGTCGACACGGCGCGGCTCGTCGTCTGGCTCCGTGAGATCGACGTCGACGTCGTTCGCACGTGCAGCCGCGCCGTCTACGCGACCAAGAGCGCGACGCCCGCTGAGATGCTGAGCAGCTATCGCGCACTGCTCGAGGCCACGATCCGCCGTGTGCTGCGTGCGTACGTTATGTACAATCCACGCGTGGGCTACTGCCAGGGCATGAACTTTCTCGTGCGCCTGCTCATGGAAGTGTGCTGCGGCGACGCCGACGAGGCCGATTGCTTTTGGTTGTTTGTCGGTCTGTGCGAGCCCGAAAACGATCGCAATCTGTACGAGCCGGGTCTCGCCGTGCTGCAGCCACTCTTTGTGCGGTTTGAGGAGATGCTGGCGATCCACAAGCCGCAGCTCTTGGAGCATCTCCAGCGCGAGGGCGTGCCGGTCGCGGCCTACACGGCGCGGTGGTTTCTCACCTTCTTTTCGGCGTGCGAAACCTTCGACGCGAGCGTCGTGATCCGCATTCTTGACGCCTTTGCGATCGACGGCTGGCGCGTGATCTTCGGCATGGCGATCGTCGTACTGGACGAACTCGAACCGCTGTTGCTGGCGGCCGAGATGGAGGAGATCTTGCGAGTACTGCAGTCACCCCGGGACCGCCTCGCGGACCGCGACCAGGTCGAGCAGATCGTGCGGCGCGGACTGGTCTATAGCCTGCCGTATCGGCTGCATGCGGCCAGCTCGTTGTCGAAGAAAGGGTAAGTGAGACGAGACACAGTTGAAAGACATGCATTAACTATAACAAGTGAGATATATCTCCGATCTGGACTATCCCAAAGTGGGGCTGTCAAAGGAACCCACTGGGGAAGAGAAAGGAACTGGTGCTTCTCAGCGAATGTACTCGAAGCTCGTCGGTAGGATTCCAAATGTCGTGCGTCCGTCGATGCGGCGTTCCTGAAACTCAAAGGTCACGACGCCGCAGTTCGCGAGCTTCTCGGTCTTGACTGGATGGTCGTAGTCTGGAGGGAAGAACTCTTGGCAGAACGCTCGGAACCAGTGCGAGTGACCGTACACCACGAGCACGTCGAGGTGGTCTTGCGAAAAGGTCCAATTCGCAAACGCCAGCAGGCGCGCTCGCGCACAACCCAGAATGGCCTTGTTGCCGTGGCTCTCCGAGACATTAAAGAGCTCCTCGCGGTGCTTCTCGCGCTCGAGGATCGCCGACAAGGTCCTGGGCGGGAGGCTGTAGGCGTCGCTAATCGCGAGCGTGTCGATGTTACGGCCCACTTCTTGCAGACACGAGAGCACGTGGATGCGCTCGGCCGTTGCTTCGAGGCGCGTGGCCGATCCAATGCGCGCCGTGTCGATCGTGCGCCGCAGGTTCGAGGCCACGACCATGCTCCTGGGCAGCGCACTTCCTAGGTACCGCAGCCAGTGGCTCGGTGGTGGCGCCGGCGCTTCGATCGCGCTGGTGGCGGCGAGCGCGACGCTTTCGCCAAGCGCTGTCGCTTGGCCCAGCCCGCGATCACTCAGCGGCGAGTCGATAAAGATCGAGTCAAACGTGGGCAGCAGCAGCCACTCGCGCACGAGCGCGCGGAGCAAGCGCACGCCGGCAAGCCACCAGACGCCGCGGTTGAAGACGACGTTCCACTCGGACTCGGCGTGGCGCACAAACACAATGCGCTTGGTGCGCGTCTTGACCGGCGCCGCGGCGTACGAGAGCTGGCTGCTGGCGCGGTGGCTGTTGGCGTCGATGATCCGCGGCCAGCGGTGGTCGCTCGAGAAGAGCAGATGCAGCAGGCCGATGGAGAAGAGCTGGAGCTTGCGCCAGATATTCTCCAGCGCCTCCCACAAGGCGACCCAGAGATCGTCCAGCCAGGAGCTACGCATGGAGCTCTTGTTGGTTTGTTGGTTTTGTTGGTTTTGTTGGTTTTTGTTGGTTTTTGTTGGTTTTTGTTGGTTTTTGTTGGTTT
>JAADXL010000425.1:0-27646 GCA_023337755.1 Pythium aristosporum | reverse complement strand
TAGTCCGTCAACACTGAACCGTTCAGTCAAGACTGGTTGGTGATTGGTTCAGGGAGCGATGGGCACAACAGCCTAACGACTTCTCCGCCTAGGACCACTGTTTCCGACCCTCACAAGATCTTGAACAAAGCTGTGAGCGTATATATTCACCCTGCTAAACAACCAATAGACGAGATCCCAGCGGTAACGACAATACTGCGCCGACAGCGGTGAAACTTCTTCCTTAGGTGTACCCTGTTGGAGCTCTGCAGCTCAACGTACAAGTTCCTCTACGTCTCGAGGTTATTCCGGTTCACACGTTTTTGGCGACACTCAGGCTCCTCCTGAGCTTTGGGAGACGTGGACTAGGCATCTGGAGACAAGGATCTCTATCGACGCCGAACAAGCGCCAGCAACCGCATATCTGAGGCACCGCCGCGCTCGAACTACAACCGTACGGAGCTTGTTGAAGTCCACCTCCATGTTCTCGTATCCCCAAGCTCAGTATTATCTGGACGGACTGTATATAGCGCCATCAGAGCTCGACCCAGATACCCCTTGCCGAAGAAGGCGTGTGTGAGAGAGAGAGAGAGAGAGAGAGAGAGACCAAGTACACCAACTTGCGTCACTGTCTGTGTGTATTTTTGGTCTCTCCATCAAATGTTAAGGGGATCATCGTCTTGCCCTCTCCTGGCTACTTTTCATTCAGACACGTTGACTCCACGCCATGACGATTCGCATCGAGCCGGCACCAGAGTCGACGCCCCGTCGCCTCGCTGCCACCGCTGCGAGCGGACCGACCGCTTCGTTCGCGTGGTCCGCCGGAGGTATCATCGAAGAGGTCGTTGTGCTTACGCCACGGCTCCGCATCGGCCTCTGGCTCGTGCTCTTCATCGTGGTCGTGATCAACACGGCGCTGCTCGCGGGCATGGCCTTGCTCTATCACTACACCAACACGCGTGGCTCACCGCTGTGGGCCTTTTGCATCTACTTTTTGGGTTATCGAGACGCAACGTTCCTGAAGACCGGCGCCAGCGTGTTCGCCACAGGATATGTCTGCCTCGCAACGCTCTTCACGCTATACGTGCTGCAGCTCGTGTACGTCTCGGTGAAGAGAAGGGGCCTCCACTTTGGCGCGAAAGCGACGACTTCATTAGCCACGAGCCGCGTCTACTCGAACCATTTCAAGTCCTTCACAGCAACCATCTCCACGTCTTGTGGCGCGCGAATCTATCAACGAATCCGCGCTGTGCGGTATCTCATTAGTGTTCACGGTCCCTTGTTCGACTTCCGCCTGCTGGCAGACGAACTGATCAACCTACTAAGCCAAACCGGAGCCGCCTATGGGTCCAGTCGCCAGATGAGCAACGCCCCACTCAATCTATGCTACGGTGTCGTAATTTGCCTGACGGGTCTCTGTCCGTCGATCGTGGAACGAATCTACCGCAAGAGCCTTGTAAAGCAGCGCATGGCATGTCTGGTCGTCGATCTCGTGCTGGACTTTGTATGGGGCACGCTGCTGCCACTCTGGGCCACTGCTTCTCTCGCGCAGGTCTTCCTCGACATTAATCCAGCCGCCAACCCTGACAACTCGATCTCGACCGCGCGTCAGATTGAGTACGTCGCCATTCTCTCCTGGGAGAACTATGCCCTCAGCGTCATCCCGTTCATTGCCACGCTACTGAACTTGGTCGAGATCCAATCGATGCTGCGAGAGGTCCACGACGACACACCGGAGACGGCTGGTTCACCCCTGCCGCCAAGTACAGTCGTGCTCAAGCTTCGCTACGCTGTCGATCGGCGCCGCCATGGCTTGCTGTCTTGGATGGCCCACAAAGTGATGCCACTCTACGGAATACTCGCTCTCATCGTCACGCTTGTCGCCAACAGATCGTTTTTCAGCTCCCTCGAGCCCACGGCGAGTTGCATCTACCGTGTGTACCCATGGTTCATGACCGATGAGGCCTGTGTGGGGCGACGCATCAACTGCTCGGCGCTCGGGATCTCGGGCATGGCCACCGAGATCGAACATGCTCTCGACCAGTTCACCACGCGCATGCTCACGGACGTGTTGTTTACGTACTGTCCCGCACTCTCGGTTCCGCGTTACCTCACGACACGGAAGGGTCTGGAAACAATCACCATCCGCCAAAGCCACATTGTCCAGTGGAACGAGGACGCCGCTGTGAATAGCGCCAACTTCCCCAAGCTTCGCGGCGTTCAGCTCGTCTCCGTGACCTTTCAAGATCTCCCGGCGGGACTCATCGCACAGCCCCTAGCACACAGCGCCGACCGGGTCCACTTGAACAGCATATCCAATGCCACCGAGTTGCTTGAGGCTGTGAGGACGAACTGGGAGCGTGTGCAGTTCTTCGATTGTGTCGCCTGCAAACTCGTGTCATTCCCGTCTGCAGTCAAAGCCATGACCCGCTTGTCCATGCTTCAGATGACTTTCGATTCAATCACCCACATTCCTGACGACTGGAACGTCGACCCGGACAATGTGCGGCTCGCCGCGCTCTGGCTGGACGTGAACACGAAGATGCCAACGCTCCCCGACTCGCTCTGGCGCCAGGCTGTGACCACTGAAATCTTCTCGCTCGAGTCATCGGGCTTGCGGGAGGTGCCCGACTGGCTGGTTGACATTGCTGACGGCGGACTTTTCGTGTTTGCAGCGAACACTCCGCTGTGTGCAGACCCGACGGCCATCCCTAGCCGGGCCCGCCCGATCATACTCTGCGAGACAGTGTACGGATGACAGTACATGATGAGACCATGGCTTTCTAGAATGCCTGCACCGAACTGTGATTGATGGCACCAGAACCCCTCCCCCCAGTGATTGATGATGGTCATGATGATGCGCAGAGAGTGATGAGTGTGTGTCTTTCGACCCACTTTGATTGGATGAATCCCCCCACCGGTTGAACCTCGGTCTCACTTGGAAAACTGGCCACAGTCGCACACTCTTCTTGCAGACGTATACAGAACAACAGCAACGGAGAAGCTGGTGGTGATACTCTCTCCTCAATGATCGTGCTGCCGCCGCCGCCAGAGGGCGGCTCGACGGCGCTGCTCGCGACGGTCGGGGCGGTCGCCGCCAGCCTCGTCTTCTACTTGTACACGACGCGAGCCCCGGCGGCAGAGAACGCAAAGCTGCGCACTATCCCTTACCCGGATGACACGCTCCCGCTGCTGGGCAACGCGCTGTCGTTCTACAGACACCGCCACGACATGCGCGCGTGGTCTGTCCAGCAGTGCCTCAAGTTCAAGGGCGAGCCGTGGATGCGCAAGATCCCGGGGCAGCCCGAGATCGTCACGTTTGCGCGACCCGAAGCCATTGAAGCCATCACGACGACGCAGTTTGAAGACTTCGAAAAGGGTGCATTCCAAATTGACATTATCAGCGCTCTGTTTGGCCACGGCATTGTCACGTCGGACGGCGCGCGTTGGGCGCACCAGCGCAAGGTCGCGGCGCGGTTCTTCTCGGCGCGGTCGCTGCGCACACTCATGCACCAGAGTCTCCACAAGAACCTCGAGCAAGTGTGCGCCGTGCTGGACAGTGCCCAGCAGTCAGGCGAACCGGCCGACCTCAAGAAGCTCTTCCACGAGCTCACGCTCCAGACGTTTGTCGAGATGGGACTCGGCGTGGAGCTCAACTGGATCGGCCGCGACGACACGCACCCGTTCCAGACGTCGATCGAGGCCGCGTCGCGTCTGCTGGTGCACCGGTTCCGTGTCCCTGGCTGGGTCTGGCGACTGCAGCGCTGGCTCAACATCGGCAGTGAGGCAAAGCTCGCGCATCACATGGCCATCGTGTACGCGTGGCTTCGCGAGGTGATCGCCCAAGGGCTCGCGACCACGACACTCTTCCACAACGAAGAGACCGAGACCACGAGCAAGAGCATCATCGAGCTCTTTGTTGAGCACAGTCACGAGGATAAGGACGGGCTTCGTGCTGACGACCTTGCCGACTTCTTGCTCACGTTTGTGATTGGCGCGCGGGATACGACGGCGTCGACGCTCAGCTGGCTCTTCTACGCGCTGGGGAAGCACCCGCGGGTCGAGCATAAGCTCCGCGACGAGCTGCGCCAGCATTATCCAGATCTCGTGGGCCGCAAAGACGTGCTCCTCACGACCGAGCAGATCAAGGATCTGACGTACCTCGAGGCGACGCTCCGAGAGACGCTGCGGCTCTACCCGGCCGCGCCGTCGACCGCCAAGGTCGTCGTGCGGGACACGGTCATTTGCGGCGACATTCCGCTGCGCAAAGGCCAGTTTTGCATTCTCCACGCCTACGCCATGGCGCGCAACACGGAAGTCTGGGGCGACGACGCTGCCGAGTTCAAGCCCGAGCGATGGATCGATTCGGCCAACGGCGGGCAGCTGCGCCAATTCCCGCCGTCCAAGTTTTTCAGTTTCCATGCCGGCCCACGCACTTGCATTGGCGTGACGCTCGCGTACCTGGAGCTGCGCTCCGTGTCGGCGAACCTGTTGAACCGGTACCGGTTCGCGGTGGACGAGGCCAACGATGGCAGTTCGCCGCCCGGGATCACACTGATGATGAACCACCCCCTGCTAGTCACGGTCACGGCAGCGGCGGGCCAGTAGCCAGGGCGTATCGAAATGTAGCCAAGACATCTTCCTCGCGCTGCATAAATGTTGGTGATGTAAAGATGTGTAGTATCTAAGCGAGACCTGCTAGGTAGGGGCAAGACTACCTGTCTGTTCTTTGGAGTCCGCAGTCCGCAATGATTCCCCTAGGCGTTGACACACGACAGCAGCTTCTTGATGCGTGGTGAGACCTCGGCATTGTCGGCGCACAAGGGTGTGCCGGCGGCCGTGAGCAAGAAGTCGGGCCCGGCGACGTCGGCAACCCACTCAGGAACAATCGACAAATTCGTGTTGCTCACAATGAAAACCCCAGCGGTCGTGGCCTGTCTCCACAGCGAGTCGGGGAGTTCGGCGAGATGCACATTGCCGTCGAGCCAAAGCACTTGGAGGGGGACCTTCATGTGAGGCCACCAGTCGTCCGGGATTGACGTCAGGTTGTTGTTTCCAAGTATGCAGATTGCGATGAGTGGCATGTGGTACATGGCGTCGGGTATCATCGTGAGCCCGCAGGAGATGCAGTCGATTGAGGTCAGACCCCGCCAATTGCCGCCAACAAGCGAAAATAGCCGTGTACCGTCGATATCAACAAAGTGGAACCATTCTGCTGACTTGGCAATGGGCTGGCGACCGCGTCCCGTGAGTCCGATGGGGTCGTGTACAAACGAGACGGTGAACAACTGGACCGAACGAAGATCATCGAAGACGTCGTTGTCGAGAAACGCCGACTCGTCCCACGTGACAATCGTCGACTCTTTGATGACGAGCGTCAGAAGGTGGCTGAACTCGTGGATCGTGCTGGGTATCTCGAGCCGTGGGCAGTCTAGCAAGAAGAGATCGGATAGCGACGATTTGTCCAAGGACTCGAGGATCGGGTCCAGTTCCGACTGGTTCCCGCCAATACCGATCGTTGTGCAGTTGATATGTCGGCCGAGACACGCTTCTTTGGTGGAGAACCACGGGTACACACGGTTAATGCAGGCAATGTTCCGCTGACGGAGTATGGGCCGGAACACGCCATTGGCAGAGAGCACCAGGAGAAGCACCCCAGTGCCATACATTGGAAGAAGCACATGGGCAAATCGTACAAACCGTCCGGGTTTGCGATGCGCCACTGGGTACCGCATCGTCACGACCGTCGTGCCTTCGCTGGATGAGGGACCGGGCGTGGCCGGTTCATCGAGTTCGGACATTTCCTGGAGAACTGAGCGCAGTTCCAACACGGTCGCGAGGGAGCTGCAGAACGGAATCACGCTCAGCACATAGTTCGGCCATGACAGAACCATCACGCGTTCGATCTCTCGCGTGGCGTTCGAGACCGAGTCCGCGAGGTCAAGGATATTCGCGCGGTTGTTGTACATCTTGATGATTGGTAGGTACATCCAAATGGGCAGCAGCGTGCCCCAGACACAATCCAGCGCGAGATCGAGCACGAGACTCGCGAGCCGTTGCTTCACGAGACTGTGCTTGAAGATGCGACGGAACACAAACGCGCCGATGCCGTTAAGAAAGATCACAGCAGCGTAGGTGATGTTAATCGGCACGTTGCTGATGTTTTCGCTTGACGTGAAGCCCGCAACGGTCTGGCCACCTATCTCAAAGACCTCTTCGGCCAGTAGACGCAAATCGAAGTAGGGTCCCCGCACACCAAACGCTTGTTGCCATCGACCGCGAGCGCGATTGAGACTCCGCCACACAGACGCTGGACGCGCGAGTGCTGACTCCAAGCGCGTGGAGCTCAAGTACCTGGTCGTGGAGGGCGGTCGCAAGCTAAAGTGTAATTGTTGCTTGATCACTGATGCCCACACGAGCTGCACTGCGATCGCGCCAAACAGAGCACAGAGAATCGCATAGCCAGCCGCAACGAGGTAGCAGTTTTGCATGAGAAACGCGTTGGCTTTGGAGAAGAGGAAGTACGTGCGGATGAACCAAACCAGCGAGTCGTTGGTCTCGTTTTGCGCGTATGCGTAGGCAAAGACTCCTAGCAGCGCGCCGTTGGCGAACACGATGGCCAAGATTGTGCACCAGAGCATCCTGCGCATCGACGAGCTCACTGCGACGACTTCATCCACGTACTCAATCCGGCTCGCTCTCTTCTGCATCAGTGATGACATAGTCGATCGATAGACTGTAGCCGCCTTGCCTGCTGCGACGAGATCTTCCACACACGTGAGTTGTCTCGCCGGCCCGGCCTCCTCCGCGAGTGGAGTCGGTGTGACGACGGTCGCTGCCCCCATCACTCGTGACGATGCGAGAGCTGATTCGAGAGTGAGCGCCTGGATGGCTCACTGTCTTGCTCGAGGCACGTTCACTGCGCATGAGAGACGTTACATCATCATCGTTCTCATAATTACCCACTTAGTTAGCCAGAACTGGGACCCAGCCAGTGGGGCCGCCGGTTCTGACCCAGGGTCAGATTTGGGCCAGAACGCTATGTGACCAAAATAACACACTACAGTATGGATTACATACACCAAGAATACCGTAGCAAAGTCCGACATGATGTGTATGCGTGAGAGTTCAACGTGCCCAGTACATGTTGCTTTCAGATCCCATTTCTGAGCAACTATTTATGAAGATAACAACTGAAAGATCCCAGATGTGCAAGGCACTCGGACATGTCGAAGCATAATTGCATGAATCTATTCACGGGACCTGACCACGGAATCATACCGTCATGATCCTGTCTCCGGTCTAAATATGTTGAAGTTGAAGAGGAAGAGATATTGGTACAAAACGCTCCGCGGACCGATAAGCCACCGAGGTGACGACGGGCCTGGAGGTGCAACCAGTTGCCGAATGAGGAATCCGTTTTGTATTTAGTAAGGTTGTTCCGCCTTCCCCAATTTGCCCGCTCCCATTCGATTAAGTTGCTGGCCTCAATTAACGTGGCCAGGAAGATCGGGCTCACTAACCAGAGGCACCGGAGATGGCACCTGTTGGCCGACACTGTCCGCTTGATCATTGCCATGGCAGCGTGGGAAACATCATGCAGGGAAACTCACCTAGCCGTACACTGTCTCGCAGAGTATGATCGGGCGGACCCGATCGTGGATGGCCATCGGATCTGCGCACAGCGGAGTGTTCGCTGCAAACACGAAAAGTCCGTCGTCAGCGACTTCCACCAGCCACTCGGGCACCTCGCGCGATGATTCGAGCGAAATGATTTCGCTCGTCGCAGCCTGGCGCCAGAGCGAGTCGGGGAGCGCTGCCACCTCCGTGTCCACGTCCAACCAGAGCGCGTCAAGTCGTGCGTTCGCCGGGTCAACGTTCCAGTCCTCGGGAATGAGTGTGCTGGGATTGAAAGTCATCTGGAGCATGGACAAGTGGGCCATCGCTTTGACTGCCGACGGGAACGAAACGAGCTCACAGCCGACACAGTCAAAGAACCGCACGCGCTCCCAGTTCGTCCCCACGGCCTCGAGCAACTCGGTGGCATTGGATATGCTATCCAAGTGGACCCAGTCAGCACTGTGCGTGAGGGGCTGTGCAATGAGCCCCACCGGAAGATCTTGAAAGGTCACGGAGGTGAGCTGAATGGTGCGAAGTTTGGGAAAGTTGGTGCTAGTCACAGCGGCGTCCTCGTTCCACTGGATAATGTGGTTGTGGCGGAAAACCAGCGACTCCAGTCGCTCCAGTGCTGTGACGTGACGCGGAACTGCAAGCGCTGGGCAGTATGTAAACAATACATCAGTGAGCATGCGCGGGGTGAACTGGTCGAGAGCATGCTCAATCTCGGCAGCAGTGCCCGAGATCTCGAGCGCCGAGCAGTTGATGCGTCGCCCCGCACAGACCTCGTCCGTCATGAACCACGGGTACACGCGGTGGATACAACTTGCCGTGGACCTGTGCCGAAAAACGACCTGTTGGCGGCCAGTATGACGATGAGAGCGAGGGTTCCGTACAGCGGCAGTTCCTTATGTGCCAACCGAAAGAGCAAGCCGTGGCGGCGCTGCTCACCCGTGCAGCGCAGCGTCAGCACGACCATATTTAACGGCAGTGATGGGCCAGTCGCTAGTTGGGCGTTGCCTTAGACCTCTCGCAGTATCGACTGGATCTCGATCAAGTTCAGCAGCGTCCCAATGAATGGGATGACGCTGAGGGCATAATTGTGCCACGAGAGAACGACAACACGCTCAATCTCGCGTGAGATGGCGATCGCGTTGTCAGCGCCGGGGTTCTGGTTGGCATTGAGACACAGCTAGATGAAAGGAGCTGCTGTCCACAGCGGCAGCAGCGTGCCCCATACAAAGTCCAACACAAGATCCACGACCAGACACGCCATGCGCTGCTTCACGAGGCTCTTATGATAAACGCGTTCCACGACCGATGGGCAGAGACTCGTGAGGCAAATCACGATACCGTAGCTGAGATTGAGAGGAGCATTGCTCATCTGGCGACTAGACACGTAGGCGGCTCCAGTTTGGCTCAGCAGGTTGAGTGAAGCGTCTGCTAATCGACGGAAATCGAAGTACGGACCGTGGACGCTCACAAGATACTGCACTGCGGCGATTCGGCGATAGATGCGCGCGCCACAAGACGTGGAGACGGCCGCAATGAAGGCCTCAGAATGACGCGAGAAGACACGGCGCGTGGTCACGGTCGTCGTCGCTTTTGCACCGAAGTGGAGGCCCCTTCTCTTCATTGAGACGTACACGAGCTGCAGTACGTACAGCGCGAAGAGCGTCGCGAGGCAAATGTATCCGGTGGCGAACACGCTGGCGCTCTTCTGGAGAAAGGCGCCGTCTTGATACGACAAGAAGTAGATGCGAAAGGCCCACAGCGGTGAGCCGCGCGTGTCGTGGTGGTGGTAGAGCACCGACCACGAGGCTGAAGCGGTCGGTCCATCCACAGCAATGGCGGGGCGGACGCGGAGTAACTTCGAGGCGGGTGCCGGCGTGATGCGAGTCGTCATGGCGTGAAGGCAACAAACGGGCCGAAACTGACCAGAAGACGGCAACACGGAGTCCCCACTTGGGCATATTTTGGTCTTTCTCTTCGACCGCATCCACTGGAAGCGCCTATCTGGACTGAGCCTTGGTACCGCTATATACAGCACGACCGGGATGAGCTAGACAGCTACAAGCCCTACGAACATCTTGGGCAAAGAGGCCGCCTAGGGTATGCTCTTCTGAGCTCGCGGGAAGCAAGAACGTGGAGCTGAAGTCATGCAGGCTGAAGCGCTAGCACGCTCCATTGGCTCGCTAGGGCAATGAACGTGATCTCTCTCGATGGAATGGATGGAATGGCGGACCACTTCAACATGTTGAACGAACGCTACTGCCCTAAGTTATTGTGATTTGGCGCGACTGCACAGACCCCGTTATATAATGTGTTAAACACTATTTGTAATCCCTAAACCCAGTACGTTGCCGATCATAAAGTGTCCCACACTATTAACAGTAAGGTGAGCTGCACATTTTTTTTTCTATAGATCGCTGTATTGGACGGAGAGCTATGTGGAAGAGCAGCTCTGCCGGCGCGGGGCTCGCGACGGCGGCGCTCGCGGCGGCCGCGGCCGTCACGATCTCCCGGCGTCTTCTCTCGACATCCGCTGCGGCGCTCAGCACGCGCGTCGAGTCGCTCCCGCGGCGGCGACCGGCCAACGTCGGCGACGCCCTCGGCAGCGTCGAGACGCCGTGTCTCGTAATTGATCTCGAAGCCGTACGCTCCCCCCTATCGTCTTATTGCCCATAGCTACGCCATCTTATTCACATGCGTTTGTTAGATGGAGAGGAACCTCGTGGAACTGCCGCGGTCGCTGCGCGCGTTCCCACAGGTCGCGATTCGCCCGCACGCCAAGGCCCACAAGTCGGCGGGTATTGGCCGCCAGCAGCTCCACCTCTCCCGCGCCGTGGGCCTATGCTGCCAAAAGGTCGCCGAGGCCGAGGCCATGTTTGCCGGCGGCATCACCGACTTGCTGCTGAGCAACGAGATCGTCGGGGCGGACCGATACGAACGTATGGCCGCACTGGCCACGCAGGGCGCGACCGTCACGCTGCTGTTTGACCACGCCGACACGGTCGCGCAGGCCCAGCAAGTTGCTCGCGACGCGGGTGTGGTTTTCCACACTCTTGTGGACGTGAACGTCGGTCAGAACCGCTGCGGCGTCGACTCGGTGGACGACGCACTGGCGCTCGCGCGGCAGATTGACGCGGCGTCGCATCTCGTGCTCAAGGGCATCCAGGCGTACCACGGCGGTGCGCAGCATATCCGGGACTACGCCGACAAGACCACCGTCATTCTCGAGCAGGTCGCGACCAAGGCCAAGCGCGTGCGGGACGCGTTTGTGGAGCACGGGCTCTGCTGTGACGTGGTCACGGGCGGCGGCACGGGCACGTACTTGCTCGAGGCGCGCAGCGGCGTCTTCACTGAAGTGCAGCCCGGGTCTTACTTGTTCCACGACGCCGACTATGCGCGAAACCGGAACGCCCAGGGAGACTTCGTGAACGACTGGGTGCAGAGCCTGTTTGTGCTCACGACCGTCATGAGTGTGAACACGACCGCGTCCCAGCAGCGCGCCGTCGTGGACGCTGGCACCAAGGCGGTCTCACTCGACTCGGGTGTGCCGCTCGTGTACTCGTCGATTGATCTGCGCACGCTGCCGCCGCTTGTGTACCAGGGCGGCGGCGACGAGCACGGCATTCTCGTGCGGGATCCCGAGTCCACAGACCGCGGAGTTGAGATCCCCATGCCGTCGCTGGGTCAAAAGCTATTGCTCACGCCGGGCCACTGCGATCCGACCGTGAATCTCTACGACTTTGTCGTGGGCTTCCGCAACGGCGTGGTCGAGAGCGTGTGGCATATTGGTGCACGCGGTCCCGGAAACTGAGGGGGAGTGGCAGTCTATTTCCCGTGTGTCGTGCTTGAGCCAATACCTGTACTACGCTAATAAAAGCGCAAGGATGGTCTCACTCTCTACTCAATTCCCAGAAGCAGAAAAGCTGATGGCTAACAATGGCATGGCAGGAATCTCTGGCGATTCCCTTTGAGCGACTGCGGGGAGAGTATTAGCAGAGCCAGCAGTGGAGGGTGGAGTCGCCATGTCGACAGGATGGCACCAACTGCCGCGCGATGCTGACGACAGAGAGAGCGACGGCGATGAGGAAGAGGAGGATGATCAAGAAGAAGACGAAGATGTGGCAGCCGAGGAGAGTTCGGATCGCGGCCACCGTGATGATGACAAATCTACCTCATCTCTCCACGGCGAGCACCGCATCGACATTGGCGAACGCGTCGATTCGTTTTGGGACGATGGCGACGACAACGTCGCGCTGCGTCGGCCAGTGCATCGTGACGACGACCGCTCGCTCATCGATTTACTCGCGCAGCAAATTTGCGAGCAAGAGATCCCGTCGTACCTCGAGCAGTTCGAGCTTACCGTCCCGGACGCCGAGCTCGTCGTTGGCTCCGTGCCGCTCGAAGAGATCCAGCAGCGAGAGCGCGAGATCGAAGACGCCAAGATCCGCCAGTCGCAGCTCGAGGTGGAGCGGTTCCGTCAGCAAGAGACGCGACTCGCACAACGGGAAATTACCGCCCGCGAGGAACTCCACCGCGAGGCTGACCGTCGCCACCGGCTTCTCCTCCAGCAGAAGCGCCAGTTGGCCGAGACGGTGCGGCTTCAATCACAGCGGCTCGGGTACGTCTTTCAACAGGCCGAGTCGCATCTTCAGGCGACGTTGAGGCGTCAACAAGGGCGCGTACAGGAAGTATTTGGTCGGCTCGAGGCGTCCAGCGTGCCTGCCGAGAGGCGGAGGTACCAGGTCGAGTGGGACCGCATCCCAGTCACAGTCAAGTGTCGCATCAAGATGCTGCGTGCGCTGAAAGACAAGCTGCCGCGTGGCCAGTACGCGCTGCTCGCGACGCTGTACGATCGCCTGGGCGGCCACGCGCTCCACTGGACGGCGTGGGACCCAGAAGGGCCGACCCAATCGACGCGCCGGCGACGGCGCCGCTCGCTCAGTGCAGAAACGCCCGTGCGAATGGATCGACCGAACGTCACGCGGCCGTTTCGCCACCGCGGTCGCTTCTTCAGCACGGACGTCGTGATAAACCAGGACGTGTTTGTCGTGTGTCCTCCACAGTCGCAACTGCGACCGGGGAACGTGCTAGTGTTTGAGTTGTTTCTGCTCGAGTCGTCGACTGTCCGTGCGCCGCGCCACCCGCAAATTCACGACCAGATCGTCGCGTGGGCGGCGCTGCCGCTCATGACGCCGGACTGGACGTTTGTCGACGGCAAATTCAAGATTCCGTTTCTCCGTGGGGAGATGGACGCGACCATGGACAAGTACCGCGACATTGAAGACATGTACACGCGCGATCTCTCGGCATGGCTGTGCAATCTGTATCTACACGTCGCTCCCATGAGTGACGAGGTGGTGCAACTCGTTAGGAGCCGCTTTGGTCACGACCGAGACACCGAGGAACGATATGACATTGAGATTGACCAGCGGAATGCTGTATATCGGCTCGCACCGGGCCTGAAGGATGAGACCGCGGCTAGCCAGGAGGCATCTCTACGGATACGAAGGAAGAGCCACGTCGTCTCCCCTGAGGATCCCACCGAGAACGCGGCTCCACCTGCATCAACCTCAGCGACTTTTCTACTCGACGACGGCGATGGGGACCGAAAGAAAGCGAGACAAAGCCGTGGCATCTTGGGTTTTTGGACGAAGTCGCCCTCGCGAAGGAAGAGATCCAACCGTGTTTATGTGAGTGGTCTCTGATCTTTGCAACTCAAACGGTGGAGGAAAAGCTGAATGACTCTCGTAGGCTGGTAGCGTGCAGGTCACTCCACAACGCGACGACCCCATACCGGAAGATGAACCCCTCGAGACCAAAAGCCAGCCTCTCCAGAAACCAAGCGAGTCCCACCCACCAACAATCAGCGGCAGCCAACGCAGTCTCGTCTCTTCAGAAACCCACGCAATCAACGAGGACGACCTTGATGAAGAGACCACAGGCGTGTGTGACCCGGAGAACTACCGCTTCGCAGTGAATGCGTCCCACTCGCGGGAGTCGGCCCAACACATGCGGTTCCATGGGATCCGCAAGCTCCAGTACTTGCGCCACGAACTGTTCATCGACTTGGGACTCACGCGCCACGCACTACGTAAGATGGAGTTTTGGCTGCTCGTGCTCACGCTCGCGCTCGCGCTCTGGCTGCGCGTGTACGTGCATTACCTGTCGCAATGGCTCTTTCTCAAGTCCCAGCGCGTCGCCGTGTTTCTCTTTCGCCCGCAGTGGACGACTTGCCTAATCAAGTACACAGCACGGTCCGTGGCGACCCACACCGAGTTGGGCGCAGTCGCTTCGGGGATACTGGGTAACGTGATGTGGTTTGGGTTCCTCGCGATCTCGGCGGCCGTGAGCCAGGCGTACGTCGGCGAGTTACCCGCGGTTGGCTCGAAATTCCTCGTCTGCGTCGGGCTCGCCACGCTGCTCGATCCGTTCATGGTCTTCGTAGTGGATCTCGTCCATCACCAGTACGACTGTGCGTCCCGCGTTGAGTGCCTCGCGTCGCTGGCCGCTCCGAGCTGCGCATGCGTCGACGGCGATGCGTTCAAACTCTATACGCGGTTCCTCACGCAAGAAGGCAGCGGGCTCGTGGGGCTAGCGATCACCGTGATACTGTACGCTGCACTCACTAGTCTCTCGCTCGTCGCGTTCTACTGGTACTTGCTCCACATCCACATGAATGGCCGCATGCTGGACATGTACCGCCGCCTTCACGCACAGGAAGGCGAGCTCTTTCTTCCCCACGACTGCGAAGTGCCGCTCCAGGAGCTCCACGCGATTTGTGCGCAGGCCACGCGGTGGAAGGGACCCCGCGGCACGCAACGCAAAGTCTTTGTCCACGAGTATGTGCTCCAGGACCCGCTCGACGCTGCGTTCCAGGAAAAGTCGACCCACATTGCCGTGTACACGGTCGCGCTCGATGGGACGACCCGGGAACTCTACCGCCACTTCCTCAAGTCCCCGGACGGCGCGATCGTTGAGTTGTTTGGACAGCTCGATACGAGTCCAGGAGGAGGAGGAGGAGGAGGAGACGGCGGTGAGAATGCATGGCAGCGGGACGCAGCTCCCGGCGTGGTGTCGTCTTTGGCGCTGCTCCACAATATCCTCCAGGACCACCACCGCACAACGCCGTTGCCTCGAGATGAACTCGAGACGGCGGACACGGATGCGGAGAACCTGCTCAGGTGAAGGTTGTTCGTTGGACCTTAGTGTCGATGGAGAGACAACGTCTTCAATTGAAGCGGAGACTGTCGAGTGGATAGACGCAATGGAATTGTCTACATCACTCGAATACTTCTTAGCTAACTGCTGCTATGGCTTGATCTCGGTGGCTCGTCCCTTCGATCTTTATGATACGTTCGCGCAGCGAGAAAGCTCCATCCTCCAGGCTCTGCAGCTGTTCGTCTTCGAAAGGGGTACCAAAAGCATACAAGCTCTGGTCTCCACCAAACTGTGCCTTGCCTTCCGAAAGCGTGCGTGTTTAATGGACGCGGGACTGGAGTGAACCCGACTCGCCCCGATGTGGTGATTGGCTGAAGGGCAGGTTGTGATCAGTTACGTGCGTCGACTCGACACCGTGGGCAAGGCTGTTTGCACGGTAGGCTTCACTGTGAGAAGTTGAAGCGATCCCACGTGCGAATGGAATGGAACCCATCATCAAACACGCACACACACCGGCATTGATGACAGGGCCCCGTCCCAGCGCACCAGATTGCGTGGGACTGCCATCAAGCGTCCAGCAATCATCCCACTGGTGTCGCAAACTCAGTGAGGTTACCTCACCAGTAACCATTCGCCTGCAAGAAGGATGACTGACTTGTCCGCCACCTCATCCTGGGTACACGTGAGCACCACAGCGTGGGAGAGGGGGTCTGGAATGACGATCTGCCGGGAGACTTTTGACGCCAAAGCTCCTTGACAGCGAGAGTGTGTACGGCAAGACTCAGTGTTCTCCAGTACTACGGAGCAAGGTTTGGCCGAAGCACTCCATTCCTAAGGGCAAGCCATCGCTGCCGCATCTACCGCTGAGCCATCAAACGATGAGGCAGCTTGCACAGAGAAGGTCAAGAAAAGTGCTGGTTACCACCGCCGCCTTTCCTACCGTACCGCCGCAACAAGATACTACAAGGAAGATAAATCCAGAGGCAACGCTGGTCATCGAGCTCCCGCCGAGCTTCTACATTTTCTCACAACCGAGCACACGTCGAGTCCATCCCGCTGCGTTGGTGACCAGTTTGATGACCATGAACAGACCACTTCGTACCGTAATACAACGTAGTACTACGAACGCAGAGCAATCATCGAGGCGGATTGAGACCTTGTCAAACAGGTTGCAGTCTCCATTCATATCGTCTGCTCGCCTCAGCACCGGTACTGTACGTAGGAAGGCGAGCAGACGAAGTGGGGGAACTTCAGAGAGAGCTGGTCAAGTGACTGCACATCTCAGTCGGCCGATTGATTGTTGATGGACTGTGCTCGGACTGATCCGTTCCCACGGAATTACAGTGGAGACGTCCACGATGGACGCCAGGATACCAAACCCGGACTACACATATCCCGCCGCTTCCCCACTGCTGGATTTCTCGACAGCCATCTGGCCAGATGCAGTTGTTGTCCCCCAACTTCACCTATCAATTGTACGGTATCAATACCGCAGCTGAGTTTCGAGGGTCTTCGGCTTCAGCCATGGCAATGTTTGAACATTTTCCGCCGCCAGGGCCGGGCTGAATTCTGTGTCTCCGTGATGCTAATTTATGAGAGAGTCTAGATTCGATATTCTCCTTGGAAGGTTCGCGGGATTTCATGCACCAGCACTTGTCGTATTCCGGTGGCCAAACATGAATGGCCGTGACGGCCATGGCGGTCTAATATGGTCTGCTCATTCCAACTCAACATTTGGTCGAACGTCGCGATTCTATTTGGATTGGATTAGTTGCGGGCCCAGTATTAACTGCATACGTCGAGACGATCGTCTTCCGCATGCTCGCGTCTCTCCCGCGTCACGAATCTCACCTCTTGGCAAATATGGTGGTACATGGTCATCTGTCAGTCGTGAAGCCTGTGCTTGCATTCACATGCAATACATTGTACACTTCCGAGTGAACAGAGTGAACAGTGTTCACTTCCTGCAGTCTCGTTTCTGGTGCGAACAGCCTTGAGCTTCTTCTCCTGTCTTCGTGCTGTCGGACAGAGGGTGACTTACGTGGTCAGCCTAATTACCACTTGGCATTTGACGAAGGTGTGATGACCGGCGAGTATTACTTATTCGACGGGTTACACGAATCGCGGATTACGGTGCCCACTTCCTTGAAGCGTGAAGAGCTTCCAAACCGCCTCCACCAAAGCGCCCGAACAATACGGTACAAATAGCTACGATCATCACACACAACAGACTGGGATCAGAAGAAACATACTCGGATCACCGTTCGGCTCCACCCAACGATCACACTCCTCGTCCGACCTACCCACGCAAACGACGTCGTCCTCCGTGACGTCCGTTCTCATTGTCCTCACTTGCCAATTCGATCTGCTCTGCTCACCATGCACACCTCATCGTATCCAGCCTCCCCGCTACCGCGGCAGTCTGCCGCGCGCCAGCCCACGCTCGTGCCCGTGACGTCCTCGCCCTCGTCCGACTCGGAGCGGTCGTGTGATGAAGCACCGGGCACGGCCAACGTCCGCGCGATACTCTCATCAATCGCGGTCTCTGCTGGTGGAGCCGGCAGTCCCCAAAAGAAGCGGCGGCGCGACGACGAGTACTCGGAGCTCAAGCAGCTGCAGCAGCCCAAGCCCGGCGCAGCGCGCGCTGGGCCGCCGCTCACAGCGACCCACGAGATTCGTTTTCTGCGCAAGGAAGTCGCCAACATGGAGAACCATTTGCAGCAGCTCGAGACCAAGTGGGTCGAGGCGATCCCGGAAGAAACCGTACTCGCGAGCGCGTGCCAAGCCGCCAAGGAAAAGTGGATGACCTCGCTGGTAGAGCAAGACAATGCCGAACTGCGGGACCAGCTCACACAGCAGCAGTTCATCTTCGCGTCCCTACAGAGCACGATCCTGCAGGCGCCGCTGCAAGCCCAGTGCCGTGAAATGTGGGACGTGATCCACCTCAAGACGCGGCTCTCCGCCGATGCCGACGAGCGCGTGAGGCAGTTGCAGGCCCACTGCGACGCTGGCATTGCATTGACACCAGAGGTGGTTGAGCAGTTCACGAACCACATTGCCAGCAGCCCAACGCCGTACTCGCAGACCAACATCACCGGCGGCGCCAGCCACACGTTCGTCTCGAACGTGTTCGTGATGGAGCTACCGCATACGTCGTTGCTCGAGGTGTTCCAGGCCACGCTCGGGTACTATGCCCAGCTCCATAAGGAGATGCAGCGCTGCCTGGGCACGAGGATGGCTATCCAGGTACGAGAGTATTACTACTCTTTTCTGGCGGTCGTGACTGATGGATACGACTCTTGTATGTATAGCCTCTCAATCTATTGGCCACGATCCGCCAGTACGCCAAGGTCACGTTCATGAACGAGTTTTTCTCCACGACCGTGAACACGATCTTTGCCGCGAGCATGGTGGACGGTGTGGGCGTGATCCACTCGGACGTGATCACCTCAGATCCGCTTCATCCCATGCCTGCGGACGAGCCCATCAGCCGCCTCGGCCTCAACGCGTACGTTTATGACTCCTGTGGCCTTTGTTCCATGATCAAGTACTAAGCTTCTTCTGCTCTGTATGCACAGCATCACGCTGACGCCCGTGACAGACGCCGCGACGGGCAAGATCTGCAAGATCGTACTACGGCGTGTAATGGTGTATCGGTACAGTGTGCTGCCCCACGACCCGGTGCTCCACAAAGACATGAAACTCAACCAGTGCGTGATCAACGGCGACCTCTTCACGGCCATGATCTGCCAGAACCTGCGGCACCAACGTCCCGAGCTCGTCGAGCAGGCCGGCGCTGGATCCTACTCCATGGACTGATATGACCAAACGCCAGAAGTGGTTTATGTGAGTTTTTAGAGATTTATTAGATGCAACAGGGAATATATCAATATCGTTATTCTTGGTATGGGTTCGATTATGTAATAGAGGTAATATGAATAAAGTAGTTATGCTCGTTAAGCACATGCCATCCTCCGTGCGATCTCTATCCATGTTTTTCACGTTAGTCTACTGTTATTTTTGGAATCGAGGGATTATCGTACTTAGGAGGATGCTTATGATTCCCATGTACTTACGCTTTGGTCGCATGTACTTACGCCACTTGATTTGGTTAACTTTTATGGGGAATAAGTACATGTGTACTTATCTATGGAAATTCCTCCTTTTGTTTAACTGGGATAACTACTGTATTATAAAATGTTGCAGCAGTTGAAGTTCGAGAGTTGGTCACAACCCCAAAAGGATGACCAGGCGGAGCTCAGCTGGCAAACGATTACGGGGGACGTTCATGTTTACGTTCGAAATGGATCACACGGCGCGTGGCAGCAGAGAAGAAAAGAAACGGGTGCTGCTCATCAATTTGGTGGGATCCATTGAAGAATACTGTATGCATATCCTTTCAAGGATATGCAAATCATTTTTTTAAAGAAATGAATTGCTTAAAAGCTTGTCCACATTCCTCAGCCATGAGTAAAATGAGGATATGCAACCATGTCGACCTGTCGCTTCAAACGCTAGCTTGGACTCCGAGGCTTCGAGTCGGAGCCTATGGCTCCTCAATACTGTACTATAACGAGGTGACCTTGTCCGACCCACGCAAAATTTCTACTGTATATACGCGCAGTACTGAACACCTGCAATGCTTGTTTCTTTCTTTCTGACGCCTGTAAGCATCGCTCTCGTATTGTATTTGACAGTTCATGCGTTCAAACAGATAATTATTGAGTGTACATCTAATCTCCAGAATAACTCGTCAGGGCGATCATGCACAGCGGGCGGACTTCTTTCAATCGTTGGATTTCTGAAGGCACATAGCCCAAACAGGTTCCAAAATATGCAAGGTTTCCGAAGACCAGTTCTCTGGCGCGATGTGCACGTCGAAGTTATATTCTGTACACTATTCTAACTCGGTGAACAGAAAAACAGTACCGTACAGCTTGGACGACTGATCCCTACAGACCCTGGTCTGGTATTATTATAGCTGAAAGCACAAATGTTTTTAGCAGCATGTCATACTGCTCCTTGTTTTCAGCAAGGTGTGAGATAAACCACCCTCCATGATTTGTCAGTGGTGTTTTGGACGTCATCTAATGTACCCTTCAAGTTTGATCTGGAGTCTGAAATACCTCTGTGATGACGCCACCAGGTGTCAGGTATATTCAATTTCGCGAGGACTGGCCGTCTGGATCGGGATTGGCATTTGAAATTATTCCAAGTTGGGGTTCGCCTATCCCACACCAGCCTTCAATAACAAACTTTATTGTATAATATGATTCATCTAATCACCGCACCTGATCAAGTTTGTATTCAAGGCGAAGACGGGAGAAATAAACACCTTCAATGGTCCATAACTCAGCACCCCGTCAGAAAGTGAGGGATGTAAAAGATGGTGGATGACGGAGATCACCAAATTTTTGACAACATGCAAGAAAAAAAAGATGCACGAGAACAAATCTGTTGACGGTCACCAGCGCTGCTCTCGTGCATCTTTGTTTCTACTCTTGATCTTGCATCCGGCTCCTGCCAGATACAGTAAACTATGATGACACGGCAATGCCATGCCATTGGCATTGCCACCGCACCTTCCCCCTTTTTGCTGAGACGCACTAACCGTACAGTAGTGTGGACAGTATTACATCACGGCAACAGGACCTCGTACTGTACTGTACTGTAGCAGAACAGGAACGATTTTGCGACGAAGTCTGCCGTCGATTCGAGGTTCCCCCATCTCATTCTTCTCCAGGACAAAAAACCACAGTCGCGGACAGAGAACGCTCCCCCGGGTTTTCGTTCTCGGGTAGAGGTCCGACGTCTTGGATCCTGTTCGACCACGGCAACCTCGCGGCGAAAGGCGTTGGCGACAGACTGCCCCCGGGCCGTCTACTCGTTCTCGCTCTCGGCCAGCGTATCCACTGTCGTGTATATTAATACAGAATGCTCCAGGGGGACACGCGGGACTTGGACGCCACTGCGCGACTCGCCGCCTCCGCTATGACGGCCCACGCAGAGCGCCACCGCCGCGAGTTCTCGTCCAAGCTCTCGGCTCGTATCATCGGCCACGATCAGGGCGACGACGAGGAGCATCGATTGAATACCCACCGCAGCAAGATCCGCAAGGTGTCGCCACGGAATGTGAGTGTCGTGGCGGGCAGCACGCCAAGCAGCGTGAGCAGCAACGGCGACGAGGAGGGCGATGACGGAGATGCGGATGAGGACGCGTTTGTCGCGGCGCGCACGAACGCCACGAGGAAATCGGCGCTTCCAGCAGCGGTGCGTTGACTGTGGGGATGCCAATGTAATTGATATGGATGACGAGGCTGACTGTTCGATTGAGTAGCATGAGCTCAAGCACTTGCGCCATGAGGCCTTGATGCTCGAGCGCGAGTTCCACCGTCTGTGTGCCAAGTGGAAGGCGCAGCTGCCCGATGAGCGCGTGCTGCTGCGCGCGTGCGAGGCCGCCAAGGAAAAGACCGTCACGATCCAAGTCGAGCGCATGAACGCCGAGCTCAAGCAGCAGCTTCTGCAACAGCAATTGTTTTTCTCGTCATTCCAGAGCAACCTGAGCGACTCGCCACTGTGGCAGAGCAACAAGACGTGCCAGGGGATTTTCCACGACATCCACCACGAGCTGCGCCTTCACAAGAGCGACGAAGCCACGAGGTCGGCAGCGCTACTGGCGCGGTTTGAGGCCGCACGACGAGAAGCGCCTGGTATTATGGACAAGTACACGCGTGACGTGATCCGCACGACGACGCCCTCGATTCCGTACTCGCAAACGGGCACGTCGGGCACGGACCAATTCACGTTTCTCTCGAGTGTTTTCGTGTGCAAGATCCCCCGCGCGACGCTTCACGAAGTCTTCCTTGCCACGATCGACCAGTTCACGAGCCTCACGCAGCAGCTCGCGCACCACGCCGACATGCAGCTGACGAGCACGGTACGTAGTCATGGTCCCACTGGGGACTCGGAGGTTCGCATCTAACTTGATGTGTGGTTGTCTGTGCAGCCCATTTGCTCGTTTGGCGAATCTCTCCACTACTCGCAACTGGAATATCAAAGCGGCGTGTTTGCAGGCGTGCGGTCGAACGTGACCTTCCAGGCAGAGTTCCTGAGCGACAAGCTCGCCATCATGGTCATAGACTTTGTTGAAGCGGACGAGCTGTATCCGCACGAGACGTCCGAGAACACCCTGCGCAAGGACGGCGTCAGCATGTACGCTCTGTTGCATAGCTGGCTTGTACACTAGTGGAGACTCATGGAGAGACTTGCCTTGAACAGGTTCACACTGACGCCCGTGGTCGACGAGCTCACGGGCCAAAACTGTGTTCTCCTTCGGCGCCTGCTTGTCCACCGATATAACCTCCTCTCGAACTCGTCGCGGCTCCACAACGAAGTCAACTCCATGGCCACGTATCTCAACGGCGACTTGCCCATGGCCATGATCTGCCAGGCGCTCCAGGCCAACTCGGCGCGCCCAGCCCCCAAATCAGATTAGAGAACCTCAATGTAAATAAGTGTCTTTACCGAACAATCGAATCCAATTATTTTCTCTGTGTGTCCTTACGAACTTAAACCGCACTTAACGACGCTCAGAGTTGGGCCCTGGTTTTTGTTGGACCAACGCCAACAACAACTGGGGCATATCAATTCCCACGGCAGAAGCCGGAAAAAGCGCGGCAAAGGGAGACCAAGGGAAACGCGCGGGCGTCCTCTCGCTCTCCACGCATCCCCCACAGGCTCTCCGCGCTCTCCGTGACGTCGCTGGATGACGCGATGCCCATGGCCGACCAGCAGCGCGGCCCGTTCCGCGTCGACGGCCTCAACGGCGCTACGGCAAACTCGATCACGTGTCGGACCTGCGGATGTCTCAATTTCAGCAGCGACGACGAGTGCGAGCGGTGCCGCAATGCGCACGAAGGCGATAGTGCAGCCGCCGCCGCGCCCGCCGTGCGCCATCCGTTTCTGCCGACGTCACGGCCGGCGAATGGGACGGCCAACGGTTCGAGCTCGCGACCGTCCTCGGCGGCCCCATCTCCACGAGGTCCGAGTCCACGCTCGGCATCGTCTACGTCGTCGGCCAGTAATGGCACGCGTATATCGCCCGACGCGAGGGAGAATCCCAATATTCTGCGGCGTGGGAGTGGCAACGGGCATTCGGGTCGTGGCGCCGAGAACGGTCGAACAAGCGACAGCAGAAGACCCGGACCTCCGCCAGCAACGTCGAGTGCCGACCGTGCCGCGAAGAAGGAAGCGAGTGTGACGCCTGCCAAGGTTATCCAACCAGGCTCGTCGATTCGAGCGTTTATGCAGCCAACGTTGAGTGCAGCAGCCCCGGTCGGCAAAGCACCAACGTCTTCATCTGTGCCGCGCGCCCCAGCCACGACGGCGAGCGCGGAAGCAAACGGGTCGACGTTACCGACAGTGGGCGACAAGCGAGCACGACGGGTGCCGTCCACAGTCAACGACAAAGCTGCCGTAGTCATCGACTTGATCTCCTCGGACGAAGAAAGCGAGAACCACCAAAAGCGAGCCGCGAAGCGAGCACGTCAGGCAGCACGGCAACGGGAGAGCATTTCTAGACTTGCACTCCGTCGTGTGGAACCAGAAGAAGAGCAAGATGGCATCGTCACGCGTACGTTGAGTCCAGATCGAGAAGTGGAAGACCGAATACGATTAGAACCGATCAAGGGCAGGAGTTTCGACTGCGTCGATTTCAATCCTGACGACTTTCCAACGGCCATTGAGATGGCGCAGGCTATGCGGGTTCGGCATGGCGTGTCGTCCTCAAACAGCACGGCGTCTTCTGCATTGAGCACGCCAACGTCAGCTGCTTCATCAGTGGCGCCTCCACTGGCTGCTCGAGAGACCGTGTCGACTACAGCACCAACGACTGCACGAGTCGCACCACACACGGCAGTTCCGCCGGTGATGAGTACGCCGGCATCAGCTTCTAATTCGGTTTCGTTGCCAGTGCCTCCGTCTGCCCAAGCAACATCACCTGCTGCGGTACCAGCAACTGCACCGACCGCTACAACGACAATAAACAGGACCACTCCAGCAACTTCAACCACACCAGCTGCGTCCAGCACTGGCCCTCCTGTTCACGCGGTGTCTTCAGGTGTTGCCAAGCCGCCCAGTGTAATCGATCCAACCACTGCTGCGAACCCAGGATCAATAGCCACGAGACTTCCTCCGAAAGTATCTCTGCCACCATCCACAACAGCACCTGCCGCCAACGAAGCATCAGTAAGTACTGCTAGTGTGCAGTCGGTATCTTCGTCCGCCCCGCCCACAGCCGTCGCTCGCACGCCTGCTTCCCAGCGCCCCATCATTGTGGATGACAGTGAGGCTGACAGCGAAGAGGAGACCTGCATGGGCGGCAAGATTCCATTGTTCCAGTCGCGGCGATTCCAGTCGGTCGTATTCAGCGCGCGAGATTTCTTGACAGCGAATGATGGGCTGAGTTTGGCGCGAAGAAGTAGTACGATGACTTCACAACCTGGTTCCCCAGAAGCGAAGACTACGGGAGTGACTACGCGTACGCCAGTAGCACACTCGCAAGTGTCGACAGCGGCTACAACAAACGAGACTCGTGAGCAGGCTTTGTCTGGCTCTCCCACGTCGAACGGAATCAAGACCTTACAGGCAAGACGGAAAACTGGTGGAACCAACAGTACCTCTACGGCTTCGACGTCGGACCCTGTCCCGATGCAGAAGACGATAATCAAGATGGAACACCCCGCGACGTTGGTGCGGATCATCAAACCTACACTGGGCCATATTTCGACCGATTTTGTCCACTTCATGCGTGAGTGTATCGAGGACGATGACCGAGATGACGACGACGAGGAGGCACTCACGAGAGAAAAGCTGATGGAGATTGTCGACCTCACCAATCTCACGGACGAGTCCGCGGACGAAGATGACGAAGACGACTACTTTGAACTCATTGAGACGACTGCAAGTCCAGAGCTCCAGCGGCCGACTTCTGCCAGCGGCCCTGCTGTGGCCGAATCGAGCTCTTTGAATCCAGACCATGCTGTATTGAGCAAGGGTGGTGATGGCATGATCGTGGAGAACGGGCAGCCCCAGACAGGTCCTGTGGTTGTCAAGCGCACACGAGCTCCGCGGCCCAAGGAAACGTGCATGCTATGCGAAGAAAAAGCATGGATTCGGGCGCTCGTCAACTGCCCAGACTGCAAGAAGTACTACCACAAGCGATGCGCGCGCGACTATGGAGACGATAGCGTATGCTGGAATTGCGATGCAGACGGTATGATTGACGACTCTGAACTGACGGAGGACCACACGAATCAAGTTGTCGGGATCTTTGGTGCGCTTCGACAATCCTCTGACAGCGAACCGGGCGAGGACGACGAACTGGACGGCAATGCCGATGTTGCGAACCCAGAACCCTCTCTGTCGTTGCATACGGTGTCCACACGGTCAACGCGGCGATGGAGGGAGTTCCTGGAAGTGTCGACGGCGGACATGGAGCAAAACTTCCACGCCATCACCAACCAAATCACACAGGAGCTTCAAGACGAGGCGACCAAGAGTAAATATTCCAAGGGTTTTGCAAGGAAAGAGGATCTCGAGAAGGACATGGCGCAAGTCGTGGACCACTACGCCGAGCTGCAAGAACGTGAGGAACGTCTCCAGCGAGAAGAGCGGGCACGAGCGCCCCCACCGGAAACCGCTGACGCTGGTGGTGTTGAAGGAACGGAGGGTCTACCAGCTGCAGACTCTGTTTTTACCGGTGGCACAGCGGCTCAACTTCCACCCGCCGAGACTGTGGAGAGCGTTGATCCATTGCCGGCTTCTGTACCTCCCGTCGATCCTAATGGTCCATTCCCCGGTTGACAATCAATGGGTGCGTACTAGTACGAACGGTTCTCTATTGTTCGCGTTAGGTGATGTTTTTTTTGGCTATGGATATTTATGCGGCAACATTGGTTCCCGCATCCGATCGAAATAAAATGGTTGCCGATATCCCTCTTCTTGGGCAAGACTCGAGCGCGCGCTTCCGTTGGCGGTCGCTTTCGTTGCTGGGGTTCTCTAGACTCACAGTTCGACGTCTTCAACTTCGTCGTAGGCGATGAACGTCGAGTTACCGATCGAGTTGCGCCGGTCCTCACTGCTGACTTCAAGTCGTCCGAGCTCGTCTGGCTGGCGGCGCGATTGGATCATGCAGCCCAGGCACACGCGCACGCGCGTGGTCTCGGTACCGACAAACACAGGCAGCTTGCGACAGCACCGGCCACAGGTGACTTCGCCGCACAGGCGGCAGTTATGGCGCTTGCGCAAGAAGGAAAACCCAGTCTCACACACAGCGCAATGGTGGCGCGTCTCGCTCTTGATGAGATGGCCTTTCTCGAGCACCATGCGGTGCGAAAAGCTGGCCTTCTCGGCGTAGCTCCTGAGATTCGAGAGCCGCACGGCGACCTGGTCGAGCCACGTGTGGCGCTTGGAGACGACGTACTTGCTCTTGGGATCCATGTGGGACGCAAAGCTGACTTCGACGACGCCGGGCACATCGGTCTCTCGGACGATGTAGGCTTCGCACCGGATCGACGCGCGTGTGTACTTGCTCACGGACCGGAACTCGGGCACGCGGATCGACTCGATGATGCGGTACCCAATGAGCTTGTCGTCGGGCGTCGTCGAGACGTCGGTATAGTCGAGGAAGACCAAGTCGAGCGGGTTCAAGCCGAACGGGTTCTTGATGGCCATGTATTTGAGTCCGCAGTGGAAATACCGCGAGGCACTCGACGGCACACAGGACGCGAGCACGCGCGCCTCGAGCACTTGGTCCTTGCCCAGCAAAATGCTCTGTGCGTGGGCAAAGCTCTCGGTGCTTTCCCCCGCGGCGAGCAGCGACATGACGTTCTTGACCGAGCCGTTGACCCGCGTCACGCCGCGAATCTCGCAGCGGCTCCGCTTCGACTTGAAGATCTCGACGCCCTGCTTGGCCTTGACAAACTCCCAGTGGGACTCGAGCTGCTCGCCGCCACTGAGCGCGTCGTTGGCGTCAACGGCGCTCGTCGTAGTAGTATTGTTACCGGTGCTTTTCCCCATGGACGCGAAGGCCATGGCGATGCTGTGGCGTCGCTTAATGTACTTGAAGCACCCGCGCTTCTGCACGTCGCTCAGCTTGGATGCCGTATTAATATTGCTGGAACTGGACTCGCTGGTCGTCGACTGGTTGTTGGTGGCGGTGCTGTCCATCGTGGACGTGCTGTTGCACGGACTCGCAAAGAACCGCACGTCGGCGCTGTTGCGGCGCGCGCGGCGCGTGGCCGCCGCCCGCGTCTGCGCGACCGTCTCATAGATTCTGACCTTTCGCGGGGCCGATGCCGTCGTCGAGTCGGGCGGCGACCGGCAGTCGTCCGTCTCGTTGTCCGTGTCGCCCTGCTCATTCTCCTCGGCCACGTGCGACTCGCACTGGTTGTCGTGGCAGTAGCGCGCACCGCTCGCGTCGTAGTCCGGCTTGTGCTTGCCGTTCCGGGCCGTACTGATTCGCACCTTGAACGCCGACCGCGGCGTGGCCGCGAGATCGTCCCACGCGGCGGCGCCTTCCAGCCGCGGCGTCGCGTTCGCGACATTCGGGCTGAACGTGTTGGACCGCCGCAGCCGCGCCGGGCCCATGGGCATCGCCGACGTGTTCATATTCGCTCGCTGGAAGTTGGTTCACTGGCGGTCTGCCCCAGTGTTGGACTGTTGGGTTGTTGGCAAGACGAAACCAACAAAAGACTCGAGAACAATTCCCGACCGAAACGGAAAAGAAGTGAACGGGGAGATGCGTTGGCGGCGTTCAACTTGGTGCTCGATAAGCAAACAGGCCTTCGACCTCTGGCAGTGTTTTTTTTTTTTTATTTTT
>JAADXL010000424.1:0-27720 GCA_023337755.1 Pythium aristosporum | reverse complement strand
TTGAGTCTGGTACTGGAGGTACTGGCTGTGTCTTCTGGATGCCTAACGGTAGCACAGCAGAACCCGTGCTTTGCCGTCGCACTGTAATGTTTCCATTGCCTATAATACTCGTGTTTCATCCAGCACACAGCCTGCAACTCGGCGTCATACGGCAACACACAGTGGAGATGGGGTACCACGTCGACGACCCACTGCACAACATGGAGATGCCGGTTGTCCGCGGCCGCCTTGAGGAGTTCGTCGATCTAGGCCTGACGGTAGCGGTGCTTGTCCTTTTTCTCTCTCGGCGGTGACTTACATGACCACTCTCTTCTGCCGACCTTGGCATCAGCCACTGGACGGCTGTGAGTTGGCCATGGGCAGCAGCAGCCTTGACAACGTCGCTTTTAAAGCGATAGTGCGTACCACAATGGACCACGGTCGCTCGCGCAAGCGATCCACTCGTCGCCAGATCGACCGCATCCTCGATGGCCTCGTCGTAGAGAGAAATCCACGACGGAGCCTTTGCTCTCAAATCCTCCAGCAGAATCGTGAGCGCTCGCCAACACGCGTGGCTCGCGGCTTCACCCAGCAGCTCATGCTCGTTCATCAGTGGGAATGGCACGTCGCCAAAGCGGAGCCAGTGGACTCGGTGGCGCGCGTTTCGACCGCCGCTTTCCAGCACGGCGACCACGAGCCTCATGGCATCGATGGGATCCACAAAGCCCAGCGCTCGGCGCAGCACCCACGCGTGGTCGGCGCCGTCGTCGCTCGCGCCCAGCAGATCCAGCAGTGTCATGATGGGGATGGAGCACTTTTGTTCTCGAGTCTTGGTCGCACAACGCCCTGACAGATGAAGACTAAGTCTCCGCTCGGCACCTGAGACCCGACGGCGAGAAGAATGAACCCACCAACAAAAGTACGGTGTTCATTCTGAGACGGAATACTTGTCATTACGTTCGCATTGCGCGTAGTGACGAACTTAGCGATGCATCTTGAAGAGCCACTCGACTCTTGGGTACACTATGGACGGCGTGGTCGCGGTCGTCGAGCGCGGCGGCGCGCTGCACTTGGCACGGTCCTTCTCTGCACGCTTCGACAGGCTCCACGCCAAGAGCGACCGCATGAACCTCGCGGCGCTGCTCTTCGCGCTGCAGAGCGTTGCGGCCGACAGCATCCACGACGACAGCAGTGGATCGGATGGCGACGCCGCCATCGCGCTCTTTGAGACGGCGACCGAGCGCATCGTGATGGTGCGAAGCCGCTGCCGGGGGCTACTGATCGCGCTCTTTGTGCGGCCGCATCTGGATGCAGTCGTTGCGAGGTGAGCGGCCTGTGAGGGTATCAACTGTTCGCGTTGGAAGTACTTCGCATTGCTGACTGAGGCTATAGATCGCTGGTACGACGCATCGCGCAGCACTACGACCTCCACGCAGTGGCGTCCCTTTCAAATGTGGGTCATCTAGCCGCTCTATGTCGTAAGATACATGCCCTGGATCTGACGGTCTTTTGCGTTCGCTTTCAGGCCCGAGTCTTCAGCCAAGACTGTGAGCACGCGCTCCAGGACGAAGCGGACGCGTGGCTCCGCGAGTATGCCGCCTCATTGTATCAGGACCACAGCCAAGCACACTCGCCGTCCGCTGGGTTTGTGCTGTTTCACTTTGAGTCGCCCAGCGGCTTTGACACGGCTCACAACGGCAACCATGTCATTCTCGACGCCGACGTCTCCGCTTCCGACGACGACGAGTGCCACGACGGTGCCATGTCAGCCAGCAGCCGTCCGGGGAAGAAGACAAAAGCAACACGACTCGCGTCGCCTCGATTGACTGGAGAAGCAATGAACCCGCCGTCGCGTCTGCAGAGACTGTACGCGTCGACGCGGTCGCTTCTCCCACAAGAAAAGACCAGAGGGAAGATCAAGAAGAACGCCGTCCTGAACCACGAGGATCCAAAATGCTTCCGGCGATGTACGGTAATAGCCCAAGCCGACAGCGACGACGCACTGACCACGCTGTTGCGCCATCCGCAGTTTCCGCACGCGATCGTGGACGCGCTCCGACCGACCGTCACGCAGCTCGCGGCGTTGGCGTCACCAGCCACTACATCAGCGTCGGCAAAGCGAACACTGATCGACGGAACATGGCGAAACTTCCCACTGCCGCAGTTCTCGTCGCCGACTTCCAGCCCTCGAATCGCCGTTCCCCTGCGGTTCTGGATCCGCGGTGGGGGTATTCTCGTGTACGTTGATTCGCCGCAGGGTCCGAGTGCCAAAGCGCGGGTGTCAACTCTGTTGAATCGTGTCGAGCCCTTGGCGAAGTGCGCGGTGAGGTTGTCGAAATGAGTAGCTAACTTGGTCGGTCACGACTGGACTTCGGCGACGTCCTCCACCACCAAGTCTGTCTTGGCTACCGTGCGCATCGGCGTCTTGGCCTTCTTCTTCGTCGTCTTCTTGGGCGAGCGTTCCGGTATCGGAGGTGGTGGTGGATCAGCGGAGGAGGTGGAGGTTGGGTTGGTGGATACGGAGGACGATTGCGATGATGCGACTGAAGAAGCACTTGTTCCCACACGACCAGCACAAGTTCGACAAAGTCGAACCACCGCGAGCAGCTTCTGTCCCAGTGCGTCATTGATCGTGCGCGCCTTGTCAAACGCGCCGTGCTTGAGTGACTCGCGACCACCGCTCATGTTGCTCCAGACTCCAGGCCCATTTACCTGTGGCGGAACTAGTGGGACAATCGTCAGTTCACTCGTGATTTCGTCCCACACCAAGGAGGTCATCTTTCATATAATCCCATTCTCAAATGTTAAGAAAACACTGTCAATATGCAGGAATATGCACTTTTTCTCTCGCTTAGGCGTCGGCCCATCCTTCGGCATTGTGGAGCAGCACGTCGGCGTCCATGTTGGGCGAGTTCTGGATCGCGTACAGGAGCTTCTCGCGCAGCGTCTCCTTGGACGTGTAGGTCGGCAGCCTCAACGCGAAAAAGCACGTCTGTGCGTGGGGCAAGTACTTGTCCGGGTCCACCTGCGCCCCCGCGTCGTGGGCCGACTGGATCTTGAAGTTCATCGGAAAGTCCTTGGCCGAGTTGGGCATGCGGCTACGCGCCCACACAAAGCGCAAGAAAGACGTGCGCTCGTCGCTCGACATTTCCTCAACCACTTGCCAGAAGGCTTGGACGTGGGCCATCGACTCGTCCACGCCATCGCCGTACTCGGTGCACTGCCGCAGCAGCGCCACGTCCACTTCGCGCCGCCCGCAAATGAGCACTTCGAGCTCACGCGGCGTAAAGAGCGGCGCGAGCTCCATGGGCAGCACCGAGCTGAGCCCGTCGCGCAGCGCCGCGAGCTGCGGCTGGCTCTCTGTCAATCGCTTCTTCTCCACGAGCTCCACGTACCGCAGGCGGTTGGCGCGCGTCACGTCAAGCTTGTCGCCGTTCGGACACAGCAGTGCCTCCGTGCCGTCGCTCAGCGTCGTCGTAAACGTCAAGTACCCCAATGTCTCGGCGTCGGCGTCGGTATCCCCGTCGGCTTGCTCGACGCGGGTCAGGTTCGCGGCCGCCACGATGTCAACGCTTTCCAAGTGGGCGCGGCCCACGTCGAGCCCCGCGAGCGGCCGCCACACGAGCGACGGCAGATCCAGTCCCATTTGCAGTCCGTGGCGCACGGCCGTACCGATGATCTTGCCCAAGAAGCGGTGCAGATCCAAGGCCATGGGCCCGTTCGACGCCGCCGCGACCGACGTGCCGCACGATGGGTTGAGCACAAACTTGTCCTGGTTGCTGCCCGTGCCGCTGCGGCGATTGGGGCACGGAATGAGCAGCGGCAGCAGCCCTTCCTCACCCTTGCTCAGCTCCACACTGTCCATCTGCAGCTCGTCCACGACCTGCTCAAAGACGGCGCGGTACGGACCACCATAGTCGTTCACGCCCTCGCCGAGAAACTTGACCTTGAACGCGCGCCGCTGGCCGCCATGACCCTTGCCGCAGTACGACCGCCGGAACGAACTGTCGTTCCACGTGCGCAGCTCACGGTAGAGCTGTCCAAACACCGAGCGCCGCAACCGATCGCTCGGCTGCGCCAACAGACTCAGCTTGGACGCCTGCGCCTGGATGCGGTTAATCCGGATCGTGCGGATCTCACGCGGGTCTTCGTATTCGTCCGATGGCAGCGGCGTGCTCGTCGTCGTCGCACGCAGCACTGCGTCCCAGAACGACCGCTTCGTCGATGTGAATACCAGGCGCCGCAGCGCGCGCAGCTTGACGCTCGTCGACGGGTAGTCACTCGTCTGCGCTGTTCGACTGCGGACACTGGCCACGTCAATCACATCGTCCTTGATCGACTCGGACGGCTGCAGCGCAATCAGCGGCAGCGCGCGCGACACCTTGCCATTAAACACGCGCAGCACAGCGCAGCGTGCGCGCAGCTCCGGGCCCGAGAGTGGCTTGAGCGCCGGCGACGAAAAGTACTCGTCGGGGATGAACGCGTGCGTGCGGCGCGAGGCCGCGGTCGCTTCTTGTGAGCGTGGCGCTGCCGCGGCTTCGGACGGCGTCAGCACATCGCCAATGCAGAGGTTCGTAATGTCGACCCCGCTCGCGGCGCAAAACGTATTCAATCGCTCAACGAGCTGTATGTCCGTCGCCGGCGTGTGCGCGCTTGTCGCCAACTGCACAAACGCCTCGTAGCTGCTGTGCGCCTTGACCTCCAGTTCCGAGCGAGGCATAAACGACGCTTCAGCGGCCAGCGACTCGTCCACGTCGGTCGCGCTGTTTTCAAGCAGCGTCATGTCCTTGCCGTTGCGCCGCAGCAACACAAGTTCTGCGAGCTCGCTGGGCGAAAAGTACCACGCCCACGCGCGGCCTTCGTCTGAGCCTTCATTGCCCTGCGTCTCGGTGCGGTACCACAACTGACCGCGGTACACACCAAGAATCACGGCCTCTTCGGGCTGCGTGAGCTCGCGGCCATAGGTCGAGCTGATGCGCACGCGATCGCCCGCCAAGAATGGCGCGCTCAGTCCTGCGGCGGTGCTTAGAGCGATGCACGACGACGCGTACGTATCAAAGTCGACGAGCACACCGCGCGGACGAACGGGGTACCGCTGCCAGCGCTGCTCGTTCCAGCGCTTCCACTCGCGCCAGCTTTCTTGGAGCAGTCGATCCGACAGCTTCACGGGCCCCAGTGCGTGCGAGTGCGCCGACAAATACCACGCATGCAGACTCGCGCTCGCGTCCAGTGTGTCCCGCAGGAGCTGCTTGGACGAGATCCCGGGCACCGACACCCACTTGGAGTTGAGCGCGACACGGTCACCGCTCTTACGCATACCAATGCACGGGTACAGCGTGCGCATGTTCTTCTCGCCCTTCATATTGTCGAACGCCGCGCCGAGATCGGCCACAATGTGCTCGCCAAACTTCATGCCGTCCATGAAGAACGACAGCTTGCCCTGCTCCATATCCAGGCACACGCCAATCGTGTCGCCCGCGTTGAAATGGTCGCCGTAAATGCGCTCCGTGCTGTTGTGGTACGTGGCGCGGAAGTTGACAAAACCCCATCCGACCCAGCGGTTGAGACGGTTTGCCAGAGCGGCCTGCGAGCCCGGCGGACCGGCCTTCTCGCACACGCCAATAAAGACGCTGCCAAACTCTGCTTGGTCCACGCGCACTTCCCAGTAGTGGACGCCTGTGGCAAAGCCCACCGTACCCAGCGCCAGGTTGCGCGACTCGCCGCTGTTACACGTGACCGTCATGCCCGCGTCGCTGATCGTGAGCGTCGAGAAGTGGCAGTGCGGGTCCATCGTAAAGAGCGTCTTGGTCGACAGTCGCATCTCGCCCTTGACTTCCACCAGTGTGCCGCCTCGTCTTGCCATGTTCGCGAACTCACCGCAGAGCGAATCTCCGTTCGACGCCGCGTCGGGTCGTAATGTGTACTTTGTGCCGGGCTGCCACTTTTCGCATCCAAAACGAAGCGTCCATCCCATGTCTGGGTGGCCGCGAATCATCTGCAATTCCTGAATCACAAGACTCGCGTCCGCGTGCTTGACACCGATGACTCGAACCGCCGCGCCATAGTCGGGCCACTCCATCACGCCGCTGATCTTGGTGACGGTCATGCCATTCACCGTGGCCGGTCCTTCGTCGAACAGGTGAAGCAGTACGCCGAGGTGCACTTCGCAGCCAAACGAACCTTCGTCGTCCGGCTTGACCAGTGGCGTCGGATACTTCTTAATGACCTTGCCTTCCTCATCGACCTCGACGTGCACGAGATCATAGTTGCCATCGGCACCCCATCGGTACGTGTACAAAGAGTCGTTGGGCCACCGCACTGACATGCCTTCGCCTTCCACGCCACTCCACGGCGACACGCCTTCGACAGTCCCTACCGCGCCTTCTCCGCCGTCCTGATCTCGCCACTTCCAATTGGGCCCACGAACCACGCGGCACCCGACTGTGAGATCCGGCACTTTCGGTTGTCCTTCTTTCGATTCCACGAGTCGATACTGTGTCAGCTTACCGCTCCAAATCGCTGCAGGCGTGTCCGACAAAAGTCCGAGCTCGCTGCCATAATGCCACGCCATCGGCTCGTCGCCCATGAGCCCTTGTTCGCCAGCTTGGAGCATGAGCTTCTCACTGGCGTCCAGCAGAGTCGTGTCAAATTCGACCTTTTGCTCGGGGAAACAAAAGTTGAACTCGCGTGGCGCCACCGAAGTCTTGTCTTCGTCGCTCCCCTGACCAGTGTGTTTGACAGTGAGTCGTCCCTTGGCAGCCGCCGCGATCGCTGCAGCAGCGGCCTCGACATCGCTGTCCTCCGCGACCATATTCGCAATGGCAGAAAGCGTCATGTCGGGGTTCTCATTCTCGTCCGAGTCACTGTCTACTTCCATGTTCGTGCCTGTCGCATTGTCTGGCTGCGGTGGTGTCGTGGTTTCGGTGTCTTGCATCTGCTGATCACCGTCAGCAGGTTCTCCAGCCACATCGGTGGTGGCTTCACTTGTCGCCACGGCGGCAGCTGCAGCCGCGGCCGCCGCCGCCGCAACTGCAGCAGCCTCGGCTGCATCTGCAGCTGCCTTTTCTGCAGCTGCTTTAGCCGCAGATTCTTCTGCCAGCACGCGCCGCTTCTCCATTTCTTCTTCGAATTCCTTGGCATCAATGTCAAACAAATCAGCCTCAAGTTGTCGTGATGCCGCCAACGTTATCGAAATGTCTTGCTGAAACAGTGCGTCCGTGGGTTGGCCCAGGATTGTTGACGCCAGGGATCCACTCGAGACGAGTTCAAGAATGGCTTGCAGATACCGCGAGCAAACCGGAAGCTGGGCGTACTCTTTGAGAAGGCGTTCGTCCGCCAGGTTTAGCAGCCGTCTGAGCGGAAGAGCGTGAAGCACACGCTGGACCAGCTCCTGTGCACTTGCAGGCGACAGCGACGTGGCTCCTTCCGTCGCCGCAGCCTTGAGCAGCGTATCTTGGAGAATACCACCGATGATGCCAAAGGCTTTCTCTTTCACGCAAAGTCCGGGTGATTTGAAGGCCGCGAGCCACGCCTTCAAAAGCTCAATCCGAAGCGAGTTTCGAACACTTTCATCCACACGATCCTCATAATTCGCGAGCGAATCCATGAGCAGACGACTAAACCACTCAGCGAGGAAGACATTTGGATGCTTGAGCACTTCCTTGTCCGACCAGGAGTGTCCCGACTCGGATGAGAGCTGCAAGAAGCTCGCAGTGATCGACGCGTCGTTGGAATCCCACGGAACACGGGCGTACACACGCTCGGAAGCAGTCTTGACTTCGACAGTGATCCGTTTCAAAACCGCATCCAGGAGCTTATCTCGGCTGGTGAGTGACTGAGCAAGCGACGCGTCAATGGCTGTGCGCGTAACGCCAAGAAGAAGACCCAGAGCGAGGCGTCCCGACGAGCACAAGTCGAGCTGCTCGTCGATATCCATAGAGTCGACATGCGCCGAGCCCGGAGTGCCACCTCCACTACCGCTGCAGCTGGCAATCAACTTGACGAAGTCGATGAAAAGGGTCGCACTTTTGGGACTTGTCGAAGATCTCGTGGTGAAGCAATCCATCGAGAACTCACCCACCCTTTCCTTCGGCCATTTCGAGAGGATCGTCAGCAGTGCGCGGCGAGCGTGCAGCACGGCAATCGAGCGACTGAGCAGCAGCAGCTCATTGTACACGCGATCATCTGGAATCGCCTTGAGCTCCGCAAACATCTCGGCGCGATTCGAGGTCGACAAGATCGTTCCGCGCGAATGATGGCTGGAACTGGACCGCGTCATCGACGAGAGAAGTTCGCGACCAAAATACCGAGAGTCGCTCGAGTAGTTTTCTTCACCGATTGCCTCCTCGAGACAGTCTTCGCGACGACCGATGACCGCAAATCCCTTTGGTAGGTCAGCAATCGTCTCCCCTTCACGACACAGCACTTCCAAGATCGGGCGAAAGCCTGGTGGTGGTGTGTGCTTGAACGCTGTACCACCCAAGTTGAACTGGAGGCGCTCGCGACGATTGAAGCTCGCACAAGGGTACAATCCGTGCGCAAACTGGACACCGCGGAACGCGATGCCCATGTTGGCCGATTTCATCTTGCCATTCAGACTGAACAGGATCGATCCAGCATCGATATCGACTGCACAGCCGACAACGTCGCCTTGCTTCCATTTGGAGCCCCACGGGGAAGACTGGCAGTGCCATTTCTGTTGGCGCCAGCCATCGTACGCCCACGAGTGGACGCCGTCACCAACGCCATCGCCACGGTCGGCAGCGCCAGAGAAGGCCACGTCCGCCCAGCCGATTTGGATACAGCCATTTGTCAGTAACGTTGCTTCGTAGTACCATCGGCCACTAGTGACGACGCAATCTGGTGCGCCAACGCTCGGGAATCCGGCGCCGACGAGTCCTTCCACCATGAGATCATTCTCTCCAATAGATGCTTGGCCACTGACAGCGCGTAGCGGGTTCGGCTTCGGAAGATCGGCGACGACAGGGACATCAACCACTGGCGCTTCCACTGTGCCATCGATTGCGCGCTGTTTGGCTTCTTCCTCTCGTCGGTCTTCCGCCTCCAACGCTTCCCCATTCGACAAAATCCACGTCAAGGCCGCATCAACGTTGTTGCGGTTTGCTACAAGAGCCTTCTTGCACCAATTCTGTGGGAAACCCATCTCCGCAAGCTGCTCCAAGAGTGGGTTGATCGCATCCGCGTCCGTTCGTCCCGACTTCATACTCTCGGCATTGGCGGCTTCTTTCGTGGCTTTGAACTGCGTGACCATGCGTTCCATGTCGCTGCTGTGTTCGAAGCAGAAGTTAATCGCGGCTTCCACGTTCTGCGAGCACTTGGCCAGCGCAACTTCACACCATTCTTTCGGGAAGCCCATTTCCATCATTTGCTGCACCATCGGGTTGGGCGGTGCGTCAGCGTCGGTGGCTCCTTCGCCCTCTTTCTTTTCGGATGGCTTCTTCTGAGCCGGGCAGGCGGCAGCACGACGGAGAGTGGACCATCGCGACCACAGGTAGACCCAACTCTCTTCCAGCGACGCAGTCTCCACCAGTCCAGCGGTCGGAGTCTCCGATATCGCGATTTGAAGAAGATCAAAGAGGTTCCCCGAGCCACCTCCGCGAATGAAGATTTCGGCCGCTCGCTTGTCTCGCAGCAACATTGATATCGAGCGCAGACCGTGCTGGCACAGTAGCATTCGATGCAGTTGGGATTCCTTGTCGATCTCGGCAAACACTTGAGCCGCGTCAATTTCACCATCAAGGGTGACCGGTCGTGACCGTGGGGACGCCACGCCATCTTCACCATCATCCGACTCAGCACCGCCACCGACCATTTCGCTGTCCATACCGCTTGGCGAGGACGATCCATCATTCGACATGTCATCGTCCTCATCTGGCTCATCCATGTACGCATGTCCTCCCTTGCCATAGCCGTCCATCAGCTTGAGACTCTCGTGGCTTCGGTTGATCTCGTCGATGAAGAATGGAAATTTCTTCACAAGGAGTGTTTGTAGCACTTCGTCCGAGAATACCGACGCGTCGAGCTCAATATCAGGTACGGGCACGAGATCGTCAACTGGAATGCGAATGGGTCGATTCTATCAGAACAGACAAGAGTCAGCATACCTACGTCCATCTGCCATGAGCATCGCATACTGCAAGTAGCACCTACCGGGAGAGTAGACGATGACCGAGCTGATGTGGATTCGCTGGATCGACTTGACTTGATGAGCACCTCGGCTGCCGACTTGTCAGGTTCGTAAGACACGACAACACCAGTCGCTCCACGGAAAGACACCTCTTGAATAACCGATGAAGTCTTTGGCAGGATCTTCACAGTTGCGCCGACACGCAAACTCTCCACATGGCCGTCGAGGACGCACAATGCTGCTAATGCGTTCAGTTGCGCTTCAGACTGTGCGCCCCACGCGTCAATAGACGGCAGTTCACGACCACTCGTGTCCTCCATCTCGACATCAGAGTCGAGTTCTTCCGATGCGCTCTTCGCCCCGATCGATTTGCTCACGGGCAGTCCCGACAGTGCAGATACGAGTGCCGCGCTCAGATGGGAGCTCCACTTGGAGGATTCATAGAGCGATCGAAGAAGGAGCACCACCTCGCCGGCGAGTCCACTTGTGCCATTGGTCTGTGCGTCACTTGCTGGGCGCGAGTAGTCGGAATTTCCTGACAGTCTTTGGAGCATTGCCTCAACTAGACTTGGCGGGCACATCGAGCGCACGATACCGACGAAGTAATTCACCAGCGACGTCGCTTGATCTTGAGAATCATCATCATCACCTTCGTCATCGCTGTCTACGTCAAACAGGTCCATTGCGTCCGGGCGGAGCTTGATCATCGCTGGGTCCAGCTCCGGAAGGATGCGCCGCAGGAGTTTCAGTGCTCGCCTTTGGATCGAAACTGATCCCAGCTCCAGCAGCACCAACAGCAGCCGCAACCACCGCGAGGACGACAGATGGGATCGGCAAACAGGCGAGCCGCTGACCGAGTACAGCAAAGAGCAAATCTGATAGCAGTACTCTTCCGACTCGCTTGTGTCGGACGGTACCTTGTCACCAAACTCATCTGGACCTCGCTCGACCTCCGTAGGTTCGGCTTGGGTCTGGCTGTCATCTGCGCGGGATGCCCCCGCGCTAGTTTGGCTTCGGATATCCTCGAGAGCGTTCTTCAGCTCCGTATACAGCATCTGGAAGACTGACTTGCCCAACGTCTCAGGCCCGGATGGCTTTCGTAGAAGCGGGATCGCACCAACAGCTAGTCCACTGAATGACGATAAAGCCGTGTCCGCCGGTACCGCAAGTGCATCGTTTGCCTCGCCGGCTTGGGCGACTTGAGCCGCAAGAAGGTGGACGACCTTTAGAGTCGCTCGCACGACATTTCTCCGAGATTCGATCGACCGGCTTCGCACTTCCATCGAAGCGCCTCGGTCGGATGCCGGACCAGAGTCTGGGAGTGTATCATGGCTTCTTGCTTCATCCAATACAGTTTGCAGGACGCGGAAAATGCCGACTCGCGAGAGGAAAGCGTGGTCGTCTGGTTGAATGACAATGCCCCACGCCTCCAGCAGAATGAGCTGTAAGTCCGAGTCGTGTGCCCATGTCGCCTTTGACAGTGATGCCCCAAGTAACCCGTACAGATTCTCAAATGCATCGCGGATATCGTTCTCGAGATGCTTCCCGCATCCACCCAACTCACTTAAGTAGTGACCCGAATCATTCTTGGAGACTGGCGGAAGAGACTCCGTCATGTCCGAAGTAATGGACCCTTTGAGAATGGTTGGTGTCGAACTCGCATGGCTGGCTGGAGAAAGCCAATGCAATGTCGTCGCCAGAGCGAAAGAAGACTGAACTGTTTCTTGCGCTGCAGCAGCCGAGCGACCGAGAGAGGACGATGACGAGTCACCCACAAAGTATCGGAACGACAACATCCCAAGGATGCGCAGGAACGCTCGCGTTGAATGCGCCAGCATACGCGACTGCAGACTGGACAGTCGAATCGGTGCCTCCAAGAAGCGAGAAACCTGCATAAGCACCTCACTGTAGATTCGTTCAGCGCAGTCGTACACAGTTGACCTTGTCGGCGGCGTCGGCCCACCAGTTCCCTCTTGCGACAGAATCGACACGGCAGTCGAGGCAGCCAGAGCCTTCGAACTCGGCTCGATAGTGAGCAGGAATTCGGCCTTCCGAATGACAAGCGCAGCGACAACAGCATAAGTCGATCCCATCGAGTTCTTGGCTCGGATTCCCCATTCGATGACACGTTGCGCAGCCCGCCAGATGTGCATCAAGTTCTCATGCGGCCGCTCCTCACTGTTGCCTATATCTTCATTGTATGGTCGCACAATCTTGTGGATCAGATTGAAAAAGCCGCTGTGCCAAAGCATGGCAGCACACACTGTTCGCTTCGCAATCTTCATCGGCTCGCCACCAAGACGCATAAAAGGCGACTCACCGACATGTCTCGACACCCAACGATCAATAGCACCCGCTTCGCCCCTTCCACCAGCTAAATCCTTGAGAAAACTGTTTTGCAGTCCGCCATTGCCTTCATCCGTCGTATCGCGACTCACTGCCTTCGGCGTGACGAACTCGAACCACTCTGTTGTTGCTGAAGCCAACTCGACGTGAGAAGAACTTTCCAGGCGGACGCGAGTAACATCCGACAGGTTCGCGAGAACACCTTTGAGGTGATTCTGCACCATCGATGGTGGTAGGCCTCCAGAAAGCAGCAGACTGTCGACCCAGTTTTCGTATTCGTCACTTGAGCATTCCGCTGATACCTTGGCAGAGCTGTCCACCTCTTCAGCGCCTACTGCGTCTGATACAATGTCGTCGTCTCCCGAGAGAGCAGGCATGAATTGTTCAATGACAAGGTCCGGTCTCTCGCAGTCCATCAATGCCCGACTGAAGGCGCCGACGAGATTCGCGCAAAGAATCTCAAGAACGTAGAGCTTTCGTAGAGATTCCGCCGATGGCTCAGTGCTCTCGCCAGGTACTTGCAGCTTGTGCCCGACAATGTTTCCACTCGTGTGACTTTTTGCATCTTCGTAGCTGCCCGTGAAAGACCCTCCATCCGCGCGCAATCGACCTTCCACGACGCACGTTCCTCCTTGCCGCCAGGTTTCCAGAAATCGCACCTTGGTACCGATGACGGCGCCATTCAAAGTCACTGTGGTGAACGAACCGCTACTCTTCCCGGTGACCACACCGTCTGCATCTTGCGTCAAGGTGAGATGGTACTGCTGGGCAGGAATATTGCCAGCCGCCATGCTTTTCAACTCCCACTCGCCACTCACATCCATCGGCAAATCGCAGCTCTTGAGGCTTCGGAAATCTCGAAGACGCTGATTTACTTGATCAAGTTGCCGAACCAACTTTGTACACCACGGGATGAAATTTAGCGCGAGCACCGACGACAAGCCGTGGAAATTCTTCAGCGTCGATAGACTACTGACAAGTGGCGTCACGAGGGAAACAATCAGCGGGTGCTTGCTAATCACACTCTCGACTGGCTTGGATGAGCCACTGGCAATCGCTTGCGTCCACGCCTGAGTGAATACTGCTGAGCTCAAAAACGAACTCGTCGAGTCCAAGATCGCTGCGCAGTGATGCAAGAAAGGATGAAGGATAGCTGGGACCGACACCTCGCGCACTCGGCGCGCGACACCGTTGACGCTACCGTGGCTCCCATCACTGGAGCGAACAGGAAGGATTGTGACTTGATCATCGCGTTGATAGAGACCGATCGCTGGATACAATGTGCCATGCTGAGTCAACCCATCGAATGCAATGCCCCAGTCGCTATCATCTAGACCGAAGGAGAGAGCCCCCGTGTCGGTGTTGAGTCGAACTCGAACGACGCTACCCGTACTGAAACCGTCACCGTAATCGCCTCGCACTTTACTCCGATTGTGCCATAACGCACGTGTTCCGATAAGACCCCATCCCTGACGATCACCACCCACGTAGGTTGCAACTGACGCGTCGCGAGTACACACGCCAAGGAAGATGTGGCCCTTTTCACAGCGATCAAGGCGAACGGCCCATTCGTGAATACCAGTGTTTGGCGCACAGCCAGTCGTCGCCATGACCATACCCCACTGTTTCGCGGTATACTGTCGAGCAGTCTTGTTCCCATCCGATAGCGTCATCGTTTCGGCACATCGAGTTGGATCGAACTCCAACGCCGGCGGTTCATCACCACGTGCTCCTCCGACACGAACAATCATCAAGTCTTGGATGGACCGAAGGAACAGAACGCGAGCATTGTTCGCAGCTGTGGCAGGCCTGGAGAGGCGGTCGATGTTTGGCAGTAGCGGCGCATGCACCGACTGGAGATCTTCTTGGAAGGATATTGAAGGCCACGATGAATGCAACACACTGGCGCGCACTAGATCAATTAGATCAGGCAAACGACCAATGCAGTCAAGCGCCGCTTGTTCTTGCTGCCTGTTTGACTCCCACAACTGCTCGTATGCATTGCCGAGTACTTCATGAGCACGGCTATCCGCAAGTACAAGGCCTGAGACCCCGGCGGCCTCGAGTGCATCGGAGGGGCCGACCTCAGTGAGAAAGTCGAGCAGACAATGCGGCGTGAGTGATCCGTTCGTCAGCGACACTCGAATGACCTCTGGTCGCCAGATGAGTGTCTTCTTCTCGTGCTTCTGAGCAACGCTAAGCACAGCGGCATCGTCGATGGACTTCATATTGTCAGCGCCAGACGCAACTGAGCTTTCGGGATCATCTGAGCCCTCAGTACTGGAGACGACCACGTCTCCACACTGTGGCACGAACCCTTGCGCTAATTCTTGAGTGCATAGACGAGCACAGAGCAACTCGAGCTGATGATACTTCCAAGTTGCCTGAGCGTTGCAGTTGTCGACATCTCGGAGACAGTCTTGTAGAATTGACACGAGGAGTTCATATCGGCTAGTCTGGGACGGATAGAAGTGTGCAATGGCGCGGGCCCACGAGACTAGCGCGTACTCTCGAACTTGAAGATCGTACGACTGAGCGACAACCTGAACATCCTCACTTGACCACGAGTAGGAGAAGAGCAAGTCGCCAAGCGCATCCCGATCGGACGTCGACTGAACGCCGGACTGCCCGCATTCACGGATGCACTGCTCGACCAGGGCTTTCACGCTACCCACCAAGCGATTCCCTACGTTCGATTTCGAGACGTCGCCGTGTGACGAAATCTGCCCCAATCCGACGGAAGCAGGTGACATACTCACAACTTCGACGTGGAACAGATGCGCTTCAAGGGTTCGTAGAATGGAGAAGCGCGCGCACGCTCCAAAGAGGCTCCACGTCGACCTATCTTCTTCAGACTTGAGCCAACTCGGTGACCCGGCGACAACATCACGTAGGACGGAGTTGATCAGCATGAACGTCAGCGGGTGAGGCTGAATGGCAGAACTGCTCGGGAGAATTCCATCCCGACACGACTCGAGGTATTTGAGACAGAGTTGGCCGATTTGAGCAAGTAAGCAAATCGTCGCAGTCGTGGCGTCCACGTCAAGACCCTCACGCGGTAGAAGAAAAGGACCCAAGCCGAGGATCTCATCGGTCGAGAATCTGTCAGGTTTGGGCGGAGTTTCGGGTGTGGTTGCCTGAAGCGTCGGACTGGAAAGCATGGCGGTGGGACTCAAATCTGCGTCGTTTTGCTCTCGGTTCATCTCCGGCGATAGCGACAGCGCGATTGCTCTTGCCATCAACGCATCTTCATCAACACCCTCGCCATCCCCACCCACGGATGCCCCCGCATCTTCGTCCTCATCTTCGTCATCATCCTCATCGTGGTCCTCATGGTCTTCATGGTCGTCTTCTCCGTCTCCTTCCTCTTCGCCGAAATGACTCAGCCGAGCCCGAAGTGTACCCACCGAGTCCATTTCGGTCTCGATCTCCATCGTAGCAGCAGAACTATCCGCTGCACCTGTGGTCGAGCCAACGTCAGCCATGCCCTCATCTCGCGGCGTCGCTGGTGCGGCAGGCTGAGCACTCGCGGGCTTCGCGTCGGCCGCCTCTCGCTTCGGATATTCGGGTGCCTTCTCACCACGCAGCACGCGAAGATGGGACACCAACGGCAATTTCAGCTCGCTAGAGTCATCGCCACCGGTCTCGAGCCTCCACGCGAGCAGCACTTTCGTGGCGAGCAATAAACTCTGGATGGACCCATCCGCAATCGCCCGTGCCACAAACCGCGCAATGTTGAGCTTCATGTCACCGGGCGGAAGGCGCGGAGCCGACAGATCTGGCGACAGCATGGCGTTAATCGACGTCGACAGATTCGACTTGTCTTTGCTGCGTTCGCGATCTTTCCGCTTCTTCTTCTTGCGCTTGTCCTTCTTTGGATCGACGCCCGTGACGAGCGGGTGGCACAGAATGGCGCCGTAGAGCGCAGGATCGGTCTCGCGGATCTGCGACAGCATTGCATTGTACACGCGTTCGTCAATCTTGTCTCGCAGCAATCGCGCATGCATACGTGCAAGTTGTCGCGCCGGGTCGGCTGCATCGTCGGCCTTGTCTGCGTCGTCGTCGTCGTCCCCCGTCTCGGTATCTTTGTCATCGTCGCGCTCGCTCTCGCCGTCCTTGTCCTTGTCGCGCGACTCGCGAAAGTCCCGGCTCCCACCGAGCGCAAACTCAATGTCGGACTTGGCCTCCATGAAGAAGCGCGTGAGTTCTTCCACGCGTTGGCGCCGCGCCGCGTCGGCACTGAGCAGGTCCTCTTGCTTGCCCGCGAGCGTCGTCTTGGGCAGCGCATCCAGCGGTTTCTCCGGCTCGCGTTCCAGCTTCACGGCCTCGGCGCGGCCTTCGCTCGCGAGAAACTCGAGAGACTCGGGCGTCAACACATTGTTGCGGTCGCTGCACAGCGCCGACAGCTCGCTCTACGCACCCACCAACAAAGCAACGTCAGCCACAGCAACTACACTTCGCTCAGCATTCTGTACGCACCATGAGCCGCGCATTGCGTGTCTCTAGGTTTTCCTTCTCGTGGGTCTCCTGCAGATCGTAGAGCACGCTGGTCTGGCGCTGAAGCGCCGGCGCCTGGCGGCCCCCAGCGGCCGTCCGCGCACTGCTCATGCGCATCTCCTTCTTCTCTCCCCCTCACTCTCTCACGTGCCGCTTCTCTCTCTCTCTCTCTCTTTCCAGTCGTCACGCGCAGCGGCGCGGGGAGTTCCGTCTTCCGTTCTCCCTCGTGGGGGATCCTTGCGCCTTGGAGAAGAAAGCTGAGGGGAAATCCTCCCAGGTGGCAGAGTGATGGTCGGGCACGAAAGGATCCAACAGATGGAAAAAGACGGGTTGTACTGTACATATTCGTATAGGTACGATATCCGCACCCGCTTCAACTTCAAATGTGGGAGAACAGGATCAGTCCAAGAGAGCCGTTCGTGCAAGATAATACCGGCGCATAGGGAAGCGCCGGTCAGTTGCCATGACATATCTGAGAACGGGAGCTTTTCGGTATGGTACCGGTATTGATTGCCGCCCGCGTGTGGTGCCACCTGCTCGCGCGTTTCTCTGGGGAAGAAAGGGATGCGCAGCAATTGAACTTTCGGAACTCCTAGTCAAACGCACGCACGCATAAAACAGCAATGGGTAAGGCTCCATACTTCGATCGCGAAGAAATGCTCTTCCACGCGATCTCAACACTCTAGTTTCCCCACACCAATGCAACATGGAAATGAACTCATTCAGACGCATTTTAATGCCTCCCGGACCTGCCTAATCCCATCAAGAGCTCAGCGGATTCCGTGTCCAAGTCGTCGCGCTGGCACTGCGTTGGAGGCTCAATCTTTACACCTACAAAGTATGCGGCGACAGGTGAGCTTCCTGGAAGGTGTCGAGACAACATAACATACCAATGCGTACCTTTGTCGCCCGTCGATTTCTCCGAATCGCCGGTGGATGAACCGCCCGTGTCCACTTCGGTGTCGTCGTCGACTAGGTCGCCAGGGTCGCTGCAATCTTGCAAGAGCGCCACGACGAACGCATTGTGCAGCATGACTACAGTAGTAGATCCAAGATCCCATCAGAATTTCACGGTTCTCTCCGTCGTGACGGAAGCAGCTCGTCACGTACTGTGTTCCTTGCCCAGCAGCAACTCTGCCGTCGCATGAAAGTGCTGGATCGACACCTTGGCGACGAGATACTGCCGAAACGTCGTCCAGTACGTGCGCCACGCGTCGCGGTGCCGCCGCTGCAGCACGCGGAAGAGCTGCGCCTTGCACTCGCGCACACGCTGCGTGGCCGCGGCCGACGCCGTCGTCGTCTGGGTCGCCGTCATCATGGTCCGGAGCTGCTCACCAGCTCGCTTGTTCAAAACTGGGGAGCCCCTCGTTGGTTCATTGCGCCCGGCCGCCTCTGCTTGTCTGTGTGCAGAGAACTGATTGGAAGAAGCAGTGTTAAAAAACTAGAGTCCCTTCCATAAGGTACGCCACACCAAGTACCCTTAATACAGGACCCCCGTTCCGTTCGTTTCTAAAGTGAGGCAACTCAATGAAAATGGAGGTGAAGACGACTGGGGTATTCATAGTTGCCGACGCGACCAGGAAGCGAGGCGCCCACCGAGGGTATAATTAACCGTCTAGCAATGTAGAGGGAGAACAGGTCGTTTCGAGCGACGGAGCCTGTTGCTTTGACCAGCGGCCTGACCTCTGTCGCTTGCTTTGCCGGTGGGCAACGAGAGAGCGAGACAATCGGTCTGATCGGTCTGACGGTGTGGATAACTCGACGGCGGAATTAGACACCACAGCTAACCCCCGCCCACACAGCGTCTACAGATAGCGCGCTTGAGAAGAAGCAAGCGGAGAGAAACACAGCGAGTCCACCATGGGCGCCGGCGCCTCGATGGACGACCAGCATCCAATGCAGATGAGGTCTCGCGTGGTCACCGCGCTCATGGGTCTCGCGAACAAGCCACAGCACGCACCGCTAGTCGCGGCTAAGACGCAGTGGCGTATCGGCGCACCGTACGCCGGCACAGCCGCCGAACCGACCGGTATGGAGCAAGAACTGCTCCACATCTTGGACGACCCTGTGGGGCAGAAGCACATTGGTGCGTACGCGAAGAAGATCGTGACCTCGGAGACTTTCTTCTGCTGGGTCGAGATCAAAGAGTTCCGGGAAGCACCGTCCCTCGGCTACCGCAAGTCGCTGGCCAAGCTGATCCACAAGAAGTACATCAAGGCCGGCGCGCCCATGGCGCTCGGATGCATCACGTCAGATCTCATCGAGTTATACGACGTGCGTACGCTGCATGGGTCTCTCCAATCTTCTCAACTCTGACAATAGTTTTCTTCTTTGGGAATGCAGAAAAAAATCACGGCCATGGAATCGGACGCGTCGCTCATGACCGTCAACTTCTACGAGAAGCTCATGTCCCACATTACGGCCGATTTGGTGCAAAACACCTACGTGCGGTTCAAAAAGTCGCCCGAGTATGACATCTACAAAAAGGAAATCAAGGACACATACAACAAGGTGACGGTCGAAGACTTTGAGTACCTGGAGCTGCTGGGTAGCGGCGGGTTTGGGCGAGTCGTCCACGCAAGGAAGAAATCGACGGGCAAGCACTACGGTATGCTGTGCGTCGCCGTGTTCAGATTCATGGAAGTGCTCTGATAGTTATCTCTACTCCTTTAGCCATCAAAATCCAGCTCAAGACTGGCCTGCTGGATGAGCACCATGATCAGCTGAGCCAGATCACCTCCGAGAAGGATATTCTCCAGATTTGTCACAACCCGTTTGTGTTGGACATGCACTACAGCTTCCAGACTCCCGCGCATGCGGTCATCGTGACAGAGCTCGTGCGAGGCGGTGACCTCGGCGAGGCGCTCAAGTCGTCTCGAGAAGGATACCTCAACGAAGACCGCGTGCGACTGTACGCTGCCGAAATCGGCCTCGCACTCAACCACATGCACGAACTGGGCTTGATCTACCGCGATCTAAAGCCAGGAAATGTACTGCTTGGCGAAGATGGGCATGTGGTGCTCGCCGACATGGGGCTTGCGGCGGGTTTTGATCCCAACTGCATAAAGAAAGACGAGACCAGCAGCACCAAGTACATCCCCGTGAATGCGAAATTGACGCGACGGAAAACGACTGTCGGTACAAGAGGCTACATGGCGCCCGAGATCATTTCCGGCAAGCTCGTCAAACGCGACCAGCGGCCAGGCTACACGTTTGCGGTCGACTATTGGTCTCTCGGCGTGACAATCTTTGAACTCATGTGCGGGTTCCAGCCGTTTAGCGTCTACTCGGGCGGCAACTTCTTCCAGGAGGTCGCCAACGAAGAGATCTTCCGCTTGTCACCACGCACGCAGCACAAGATTGAGCTCCAGAAGATGGCCCAAGGCGTGACGTTCCCACCGCATTTGTCCAAGAACGCCCAGGATTACTTGCGACGCCTGCTCGACGTCAACGCCGACCAACGGCTCGGGTGCAACGCCGAGAAGGGATTCCAAGAGTTCATGGACCACCCATTCTTTGACGGCATCGATTGGGAGAAGCTCATGATGAAGCACATTGATCCCAAGTTCAAGCCCAACGTGGCAATACTGACCGACAAGAAGATCTACAACTCGTACGACCACATGATGTCGCACTTTGACATGCGGGACAAGGACTTCATTCGACGTAAGTTGCCTGAGTGGACTAGTGGTATCCGATCTCGTGGCTGATCTCTTTCATCATTTCTTTCACAGACGACTGGTACGCCGATCCGGATCCCGTCATGCAAAAGCACTTCGACACGTGGGACTACATTTCCCAATACACGCTACGAGCAGAGCTCGGCATCGCAAAGGAGCTCGACGAGACCAACATCCCGTACAAGGTATTGCAGCTCACAGGCGAAGATGTCAAAAACACGAGCCGGAAGAAGTGAGCGTCCGCAGATGTTATCATTGGCCGCTGCACGCCATGCATCACATACGCCGCAGTCTGTAATACTAAAGCTCTAGTTCGTCCAACGTACAAACGAACTCGCCTGCACACATTACTGACGCTTTGAAATGATGGGGTTCCTCAGACAAAAGTATTGTTTCTATGGAAGAGTTATCGTTCATTTGAACTCAGTGTGGTGGTACTTTATCATCACCGGAAACCCCATTGATCATACGCAAGATGCACACCAACATTGCCATTTCCACAGCCATCGACGCGTCTCCATTTCCATTCGTAACGGCCAACGGAATCGCGCGGTTGGCACAGGCTCTTCAGGAAAAAATTAGAGTTAAGTTAGCGTCTCATCGACCCGCCAGAGGCGGATCTCGACGACTAGTGTATTTTCTCATCCTCAGACGCCACAGGCAATGGCCGACAGCACAGCGCCGCTCTCCGACTCCCAGGGACTTGGTCAAATGACAATGCGATCGGATGGAGCCGACGGAGAGTCGAGCTTCCCGCCAACCACCAATCCATGGCGGCGGGTTTGAGTGGAAATGGGTCTGGGGACTTGATGTTTCAGCAAAACCCATGGGCACCCTGGCCCGTATTGTTACGGGTTAACCCATAGATGGTGTTGACCCGACCCATGGCTGGACTTGGTTTTTATCCAATGAAATCGAGTAGAATAGAAAGGCAACCCTGGTCTGTGAGTTGCCGGCGGTCGGAAATGGAACTTCACGTGGCTCGGTCTATATTTCCAGCGTGTATTAATACTCGAGCAGGACTGGTCTTTCGCTTGGAAACTGTGCCGTGCGATGGATATAGATTAGGTACTCGTGCTGCAGTTCGCGTGCCGTCGTCACGGCCAGTGAGTGCATTGAAGAGAATGCACACGCTGATGACAACCGATAACTGACTGCTAGTCGCCATCCCACTGGATGGCGGCATTCCCCCACAACCAAATGGGCGTAGTTTGGAGTTACATGAGCGGTGACCGTGAGTCACGCAAGCAGGGCGCGTTCTACAAGGCATACAAGATCAATGACACGCTCGGGCAGAAGCTGCTCGCGGTGGGCATTGGCAAGAGCCAGCTCTTCGATCTGCACCAAATCTTCAACTCCATGGATAAAGGTTTGGCCGCGCAGGTCCCTGGATCGAGCACGCCTTCCCCACTTGCTCTTGGTTTTTGCTTGACATTAGACAATTCGGGCGAGATCAACTTGATGGAATTCTTTGACTACATTGGTACGAAGGATGGGTGCACTGCTTCATGTCCACTTGCAGCTGACCATAAGCTGCGTCGTGAACAATACTAGATTTGAAGCGAACGCGGTTCTCGGAAAAGGCCTTTTCAGTCATGGATCGCGACAAAAGCGGCGAAGTCGACTTTGTCGAGTTCGTGCTGGCCGTGTGGAACTACTGTTCATTCAGTCGCACGAGCCTCGTGCACTACGCGTTCGATCTGTACGACAGCGACGGCAGTGGCGAGATCGAGCTCGCCGAGGCCGCCCAGTGCGTCCGTGAGATTTGGGGCGGCGAGTGGGAGCGGAACGCCAACGCCCAGAAGGTCATGGCCAAGCTGGAAGCCGTCATGCGAAGCAGCCCGAAAGGCCGCCTGAGTGCGCAGATGTTTGAAGAGTTCGCGCAGACCCATCCGATGCTCTTGTTCCCGGCGTTCCAGTTGCAGACCGAGATCCAGCACCGCGTGCTGGGCGAGCGGTTCTGGCGGAAAGCAGCGCGCCGCCGCTCCCTCGTCGACCCGCAGGCGTTAAACATCAAAGCGTTTGAGAAGCTCGTGCACTTGTCACACCAAAGCAGCCAGAAGTTTTTACAGACCGTCGACGATGCACTCCACGACAACCTCTTCGAGGAAGTCCCTCCTCGTCGCAAGCGATCGAGTCTCCCAAAGTTTCTCCAGAAGGCGACAATCCACAAAGCCCGAGTCTTTCTTGACACGAACAATAACGTGACGGATGATAGAGACGACGCCGAACTGAGCAGCATCAGGCAGACCGCCGTGACACCATTCGAGGCGGCGCCACCAACAGCGAGCTCGCAGAAGATGAAGAAGCAGAAGCCGCCTGCGACCAAGCACTCGCCTCTGGTGGAGAGGACAACGCTGCCGCTCGCCAACCAGTCGCAATCGTCCTTCGTATCCACCAACCCAGCCTCCACCTCGTCCGCTGATCCACCACCACCCCCGATACCGGAACGCTCGCCCAAGAAGACGAAAAAGAAAAAGATCAAGACGCCGACGCGCACGGTTGCCAAGGCAGATTTGGTGGTGGAGGACGTCACCGAAGTCCAGTCGTGACTGACCAAGTAGGCTACTCATTTCGACAACCGCACTGCACACTTCGCCAAGGGCTCGACACGGTCCAAGAGACCTGATACTCGCGCTTTGGCACTGCGACCCTGCGGCGAATCAATGTGCACGAGAAGACCCCCGCCGCGGATCCACAACCGCAGGGGGACGGCGATTCGAGGGCTGGAAGAGAGCAGCGGCAGTGGGAAGTTTCGCCATGTTCCGTCTACCAGTACTCGCTTTGCTGACGTGGATGTAGTGGCTGGTGATACCGACGCCGCGAGTTGCGTGATGGTCGGTCACAGCGCGTCGACAAGCGCGCGCGGAAACTGCGGATGGCGTAGCAGCGTGAATAGCGCGTCGTCCCTGCCTGCTTGGGCTCGCGGGGCTATTACCGCGTATCGCTGGAAACATTTCGGATCCGCGTAGTCCATGACGGCGTTCTTCTTTGTCTTCTGTTTGGCCTTTGCTTGTGGCAGACGTGGCCGCGTCGACGCGTACAGTTTCTGCAGACACGACGGTGGATCCATTGTATCTCAAGTCAATCGAGGCGACGCGAGTCGAGTTGCTTCCGCCTTCTTCCCCGGACGGTTGCTGGCGGGCATGGCACCGCCGTGGCACTCGTTGTGGTCGGAAGAGGAGACGTCCCCCTTCGAGGTTGACATGGCTGCCGTTGTGAGCCGTGCGAAAGTCGCTGGGCGACTCAAAGTGAAACAGCACAAACCCAGCGGACGGCGGGTGTGCTTTACTGTCGTCTTGATACAACGAGGCGGCATACTCGCGGAGCCATGCGTCTGCTTCGTCCTGGACCGCGTGCTCACAGGCTTGGCGGAAGACTCGGGTTTGAAAGCGACCGCAAAAGACCGTCAGATGCAGGGCATGTATCTTACGACATGCAGCGACTTGACGACCCACATTTGAAAGGGACGCCACTGCGTGGAGGTCGTAGTGCTGCGCGATGCGTCGTACCAGCGAGCTGCATCCTCAGTCAGCAATATGAAGTATTATTAATGTTTCCAACGCGAACAGTTGATACCGTCACAGGCCGCTCACCTCGCAACGACTGCGTCCAGATGCGGTCGCACAAAGAGGGCGATCAGTAGCCCCTGGCAGTGGCTTCGCGCCATCACGATGTGTTCGGTCGCAAAGAGCGTGATGGCGGCGTCGCCATCCGATCCAGTGCTGTCGCCGTGGATGCTGTCGGCCGCAACGCTCTGCAGCGCGAAGAGCAGCGCCGCGAGGTTCATGCGGTCGCTCTTGGTGTGGAGCCTGTCAAAGCGCGCAGAGAAGGACCGTGTCAAGTGCAGCGCGCCGCCGCGCTCGACAACCACGACTACGCCGTCCATACTGTACCCAAGAGTAGAGTGGCTCCTGCGACTGGCGTCACGGACGATGGCGTTGATTTGCTTCTATTTGCGATGACCGAGTTGGAGCTGGCTGAGTAAGCTACATTGAGCGCGGCGCTGGCGCCAGTCTCTACGCCGTCTGCCATTCCGGCCGAGGTGCTGTACCCCGACCGTGAGCAGGATTGAGCCCTGTTACTCAACACCCGTCACTCCTTTTCGACTGCACAGTATTTCCTTCATTAGTTCTACTCAGCACTCCATCTCTCTTTCTCAACCCTATCCCGCATGATCAGTTTGGACAGCGAGCAAAATGGAACTTCAACTGAACTTGCAGGAACAGAATAGCGGATATCAGCCTTCGCGGCCATCGGCAAAGAGTCCTCAAAGAGGGTGCAATGATACTACTACAGTACTTCGAAGTAGTGGATTATAATTCGCTACGGCTTGCTAGCCAGCTGGCGTAGCACCGCCGTAGTCTTGCGTCTACATAATTTACTTCTCAAAGGCCTTGTTGACGAGTTGACGAGGGTCATTTCACCACTGCCGAGTCGCTCGATTAAGAGAGAGTCTGCCGGAGCGTCTCTATCTCGGGCTGGATAAATGAACGAACGTACCTCTAAGTGCGCAATGACGGCGGCACGCACACCGCCGGCGATTAGGGGCCTTTCGAGATGCGGCATTGCCTTCTAGTATGTGGATTTAAGATTGAGCAGATATCTGATAGAGAACATGTATGGGCTCTCGGAGCAGCTCGGAGGCTTTTGATGGTGGCTAGGAGCTTCAACTTGGAGTGTGCGCAATCGTTTTTTAGGCTCTCCATCCGTTTAAAAACATTCCGTTCAATATCGGGTACCATTTATTTCCAAGTGCATTTCCCTGACTACCAAGTGCATTAACACTGAATCTCCCAGTCAACCGAAGCCATTTGGGGGGGGGGGTTGGTCGGTCGGTCGGCAATTTTTAATTCGGTCTCCTGTTTTTTGTTTTTGGGCTCACAAAGTGAAATTTGCCAGACAAATGCGCCCAATCACATTCTATCCATACGTGAAAACCCCGCATTGATTGGACAAAAAGCCACACCATTATGAATCTGACCTCATGGGACGGATGTCATGCAACGTAAACTGTACCACTCTGTTCACACATGTCACATGGTTTGTGGAACAGCGGTACTATTGGATTCAAAATTAATATTCTATAGTATATAATATATTTGACTATACCGAAGTCGACCGACCGCACATATTGTCGTCTTTTTCTCTCGACGGACTGCGGTTGGCAACGAGCAAATTGCTCAGCCTGGTTTTCCGCAGAACTGTGCAGTTTAATAGATTGGTGATTTTTCCTTACATGGAATAGCGCAAAATCTAGCAAAAAAACTGCAGAATGATGGTCTTTTTTACTTGATTTCAGTATTCGATTTGAGTGGAAGGGGTGGGCATCTTCGGTTGGCTCGGAGATTCAGTGTTAAAAAAAGGACAGTGTTACAGTCCAGGTCATATATACCAGATAAAAAACATGTATAATTTTGTCATGACAGGTACTGACCAGGTCTTGGATTTCCCTGTATTACTTCATGTGATCCTGTCAAACGCGATGAAACTTTGGAGTGAATTTTTCCTTGGGCTACCCGTGAGACTTGATCTCTGGTGTGGTAACACCACGTTGGCCAGAAGCAACGAAAACGAAAATATTCTAAGTCCGTAGAGCAGGTATTGAACAGGTACAAGAACCAGGTAATCAACAAGTATCAAGCAACAACAAGAAATCCAACATGTATTACAGTGCATTAGTCATTGGCATGTTCATCATGCGAGCCGTGCACGATCATCTTGATCATCTTGAAGCGAAGACTGAGCTGGCCGGTTGCGGACAAGTCGCGGCTTACCTTCGCGTCCAGTTGACGCCATATCTTGTAGCACACGAAGAAACCGCAACTGTACCTGTCAGACTGGACGGGTGACTGGTCACGCTGCACTGTGAATGTCGTCGCGGACACGAGTTCTTCAATCTTCTCCGCCAAAGCACCCATTCCATTCATCGTGTGGGCGCCCACCAATGAGTCGTAGATCTTGATGAGGTGCTTGGTCTTGTCGACGATCATGCAGCACCAGTGCGTGTTGGCGAAGCAGATGGGGATGGCAATCACCCTCACGATCTCGTCTCCGTAGTAGCTTATAATCTGGGCTTCGGCCGCTGCGGAGACCTTGAACGACGTCACTGGCGTAGATCTTGTGCGCTTCTTGTGCGGGTCTGCGGTGGGAAACGATAGCACACTTGTCACCTTGAAGATTGGCCAGTCCTTGGACAGACGCTCGCAGAAGGCGAGGATGACTGCATCGTTGAACCACTCCGGCGGCTTCATCAACGGCAGCATGCCATAGTGGTAGTCACTGTCGAGTCCCGATATCAATTCTGTAGGATACCTGCTGGATACCTGTTCCGCCAGGTCTTGGACGTCTTGCTGCTGCACACTCGACACAGCGGATGCGACATCCCTTTCAAGCCAGCGCACAAACTTGAGGCCCGCATCGGCCGCCTGCTTCAACAATCTCACCCGCTGCATCACTTCAATTGTTGTCCTTGAGTAGAACAAAGTCTTGGGGCCCGAACCGATCTTCACACCTTCAACAATCGCACTTGGCTCCGACGCTTCCTGGCTGTACGACTGCGAGTACAGCGAAATCGCATCTTCTGCCTCGTTGGAGAGCGGAAAGACTTCGAAACACTTGTCCAACGTGTTACTTGGCAGGATGTAGAACGCATCATTCACCATTGACGACCGAGGCTTCTTCACGAGCTCGACCTTGGACCGTTCACGCTCAGCATGACGCACAGTGACTGGTTCGAGACGGCGCTGGAGCTCCGCAAGCACAGGCTTCTCTTCGTCCAGCGATGTGACCAACTGCATCATCGTGATCTCGCCGACCGACCGCCTTCCGGTCATCGTGTCGTTGAAGACACGACGGCTCTGCCGCACCTTCGACTCGTCTTCTGCCCGAGAAGCCTCCGGCCTACCGGGGCGCTTGGCGCGTGGATTAATGTTGATCTCGATGTTGGAGGCTGGCCGTTCTCTCGCAGATTCGTCAAAGTCGTCTTCGTCGCTGTGATCTTCCTTTTCAAAGTCGTCGTCATCGTCTTGATCTTCCGCCTCCTGCTCCTGCGACACTGTCAACACTGAA